>JAWPHD010008057.1:0-120083 GCA_037043455.1 Cyrtodaria siliqua
TGTAACCCCTGGGCTCCCATGCAACCCAAATTCTGAAAGCCCTTAAGATATGTCTGTTTCACATCAAATTTTGCGTGTAAGCTGTGTTTACAGGTCTATATCTCTTACATTTCTTGTCCTAGCTGAACTAAATGTTGGAATTGGTTTCCTTATAGTATGTTGTAAAGGGTTGGATAAGTAATTTTGTCTTCTGCAAACTCTGGGCTCCAATGGAACCCAAATTGTGATGTGCCCATAAAATGTGCGATAAAGGCAGATCTAGGTTTGCATGTAAGCATGTATATATCTATAATTTTGGTTTGGGATTTGTTATAGCATTATGCATCTTATTACTTCACCCATATTAGGGCATGGGCTCCCTCCTCACCCCCACCCCCCCACCCACACTCCCCTTCACACTCCACACTTTTTTTTTTTTTTTTTTTTTACATATTTCTGTTGTTTTATCAGCTCTTACACATATATGTTGCCCCCCCTCCCCGCCTCTCACCCACTCCCCCCACCCCCCTCCCCCCACCCCCCTCACCCACTCTCCCTCACCACCCCCTCCCCCATTTGAAACTTTTTTTATTTTTATTATTTTTTTTTACATATTTCTTTGTTGTTTTAGTCAATTCTTACACATATATGTTGCCCCCCTCCCCCAACTCACTCCCGCCTCTCCCCCCACACCCCCCACTCCCCCCCCCACCCCACCCCTACTTGAAACTTTTTTTTTTTTTTTACATATTTCTGTGTTTTTTTAGTCAATTCTTACACATATATATACACCTCCCCGGCCCCCCAATTTTTACACATATGTTGCCCCCCCCCCCCCACACCCTGCTTCTCTCTCCCCCCCCCCTCCCCCCCCCCCCCACTCCACTCGAAACTCTTTTCTTTTTACATATTTCTGTGTTGTTTTGGTCAATTCTTACACATACCTGGTTGTACACATATATGTTGCCCCCTCCACCCCCCTCCCACACACTCGGAACTTTTTTTTTTTTTTTTTTTTACATATTTCTGTCTCTTTTTTTTTTTTTTTTTTATACATAATTTTGTGTTGTTTTTGTCAATTCTTACACAGCTATCTTGCCCCCCCCCACCCCCACTTCCCCCAATCTTTTTTTTTTTTTTTTACCATATTTCTGTGTTGTTTTGGTCATTTCTTACAAATATAGCTTCTTACACATATATGTTGCCCTCCCCACCCCCCGCCTCTACCCCATCCCCACTCAAACTTGATTTTTTAATTAATTTTTTTTTTACATATTTTTGGTGAATTCTTACATAGCTTCTTACACATATATGTTGCCCTCACCACCCCCACTCCCCCACCATCCAACCCTGCCTCTCTCCCACCCCCATCCCGCATCCCACTCAAAACTATTTTTTTTTTTTTTTTTTTTTACATATTTCTGTGTAGTTTTGGTCAATTCTTACACATAGTTATGTTGTGCTCCCAGCCCCACCCCACATTGTTGTAGCCTTGTTTTCTGATGGTATATACTAGCTATAAATTTATTATTCTCTGAAAAATCGAATAGTCGAGCTGCGCTGTTCTCCGACAGCTCTTGTTTCTTAATACAGTCTTCGATGCAACCACAAGGGGCGTCCGTGGCCGAGTGGTTAACGTCTCTGACTTGAAATCACTTGCCCCTCACCGCTGTAGGTTCGATCCCTCCGGGGCCTAGGAATCTTTATGTGAGGAAGCTATCCAGCTGGCTTGCGGAACGTCGGTGGTTCTACCCAGGTGCCCGCCCGTGCACGAAAATTGCCAGGAGGGGCACCTGGGGTCTTCCTCCACCAATGGAAGCTGTAAAGTCGCCATATGACCTTAGCTGTTGGTGCGACTATAAAATCCAATTCAATTCAGAGGAGTAGTCGCTACAAGTTTTCATTATATAACTCTATGTAAACAAAGATGGCCACTGGCAGCCATGTTTAACATCGAATCAAAATAATGTTTGACTCTGATAACCATCATGTCATATCACTTATAGTTTTCAAGATGTAGTCGCTACAAACTTCTTTTTTAAAAATCTATTTTTAGCTGTGGCGGCCATCTTGAATTTCTGGCCGATCTGAAATTTTGCTAGGATCAATTAGACATTAAGAGTAACATTCCTGTAAAGTGTCATGAAAATCCGCCAAGTAGTTTCAAAGGAGTAGTCGCTACAAGTTTTTACTATATAACTCTATGTAAACAAAGATGGCCGCTGGCAGCAATGTTTAACGTTGAATCAAAACAATTTTTGACAAGGACCAACATCATGTCATGCTGATCATTTTAGAAAAAGTCCCATATCAATATCACTTATAGTTTTCAAGAAGAAGTCGCTACAAACTTGTATTTTGAAAATTTATTTTTAGTTGCACGGTGGCCATCTTGAATTTCAGATCGGCCAGAAATTCAAGATGGCCGCCACAGCTAAAAATAGATTTTTAAAAAATAAGTTTGTAGCGACTACTGCTTAAAAACTATAAGTGATATTGATATGGGACTTTTTCTAAAATGATCAGCATGACATGATGGTTATCCGAGTCGACCATTATTTTGATTCGACGTTAAACATGGCTGCCATTGGCCATCTTTGTTTACATAGAGTTATATAATGAAAACTTCTAGCGATTACTCCTCTGAAACGACTTGACAGATTTTCATGAAACTTCACACGAATGTTGCTCTTGATGTCTTATTGATCCTAGCAAAATTTCAGGTCGGCCGGAAATTCAAGATGGCTGCCATGGCTAAAAATAGATTTTCAAAATACAAGTTTGTAGCGACTACTTCTTGAAAACTATAAGTGATATTGATATGGGACTTTTTCTAAAATGATCAGCATGACATGATGTTGGTCCTTGTCAAAAATTGTTTTGATTCGATGTTAAACATGGCTGTCAGCGGCCATCTTTGTTTACATAGATTTATATAATGAAAACTTGTAGCGACTACTCCTCTGAAACTACTTGACGGATTTTCTTGAAACTTCACAGGAATGTTGCTCTTGATGTCTAATTGATCCTAGCAAAATTTCAGGTCAGCCGGAAATTCAAGATGGCCGCCTCGGCTAAAAAACTGTTTGTAGCGACTACTTCCTGTAATCAAAATCAGTCAGTAGAGCTTCAAGGTCATTGACCTCTTGTTTAAAATCAAACAACACCAAAAGCAGATACATAGATGTACACAAAAAATAAATCTTGATATAATTATCATTACAAACTAGTTTTGTAAAGGGCTAAAGTCAGTTGAGCACCACGATAAACACCGAGTTAACCCCCTACCAGAATGTGGAGGTCTTTTATTGTATCGATCACTCATTGGTCAAATTATTTTGATGATGTCATGTGAAAGTTATGAATAGTTGGTGGTGTCACAGTGTTGAAGTTCTGTTCGCCATTTTCATATTTTAGCTATGGTCATGTGACAAATTATCATGTGATTCAGTGCTCCAAGAATATTTTTTTAGGGGACTAGCCCAGGGCTAGTGGGTCCTGAAAATCCACTAGCCCTGGTTTTTTTCCACTAGCCCTGAGGTTTTTTGTCACAAGCCCTGTTTTTCTACTTGCCTTAAAAATAATGTGTCTGTTTGTTTTTAGCTCTACTGATCAGAGATCAGCAGAGCTTATGCCGTGGTGCGGAGTCCGTCGTCCGTCTGTCTGTCCGTCTGTCTGTCCGTCTGTCCGTCTGTTCGTCTGTCCGTAAACTTTTATTTGTAGCGACTTCACAGCTAAAACTACTGGATGGATATTCATGAAACTTTACAGAAATGTTGCCCATAAAGTCTAGTTGATCCTAGCAAAAATTCATGTTGATGTGAAATCCAAGATGGCCGCCTAAGCTAAAAATAGAGTTTTAAAATACAAGTTTGTAGCGACTTCTTCTTGAAAACTATAAGTTATATTGATATGGGACTTTTTCTAAAATGATCAGCATGACATGATGTTGATCCTAGTCAAAAATCGTTTTGATTCAACGTTAAACATGGCTGCCAGCGGCCATCTTTGTTTACATAGAGTTATATAGTAAAAACTTGTAGCGACTTCACAGCTGAAACTACTGGATGGATATTCATGAAACTTTACAGAAATGTTGCCCATAAAGTCTAGTTGATCCTAGCAAAAATTCATGTTGATGTGAAATCCAAGATGGCCGCCAAAGCTAAAAATAGAGTTTTAAAATACAAGTTTGTAGCGACTTCTTCTTGAAAACTATAAGTGATATTGATATGGGACTTTTTCTAAAATGATCAGCATGACATGATGTTGATCCTAGTCAAAAATCGTTTTGATTCAACGTTAAACATGGCTGCCAGCGGCCATCTTTGTTTACATAGAGTTATATAGTAAAAACTTGTAGCGACTTCACAGCTGAAACTACTGGATGGATATTCATGAAACTTTACAGAAATGTTGCCCATAAAGTCTAGTTGATCCTAGCAAAAATTCATGTTGATGTGAAATCCAAGATGGCCGCCAAAGCTAAAAATAGAGTTTTAAAATACAAGTTTGTAGCGACTTCTTTTTGAAAACTATAAGTGATATTGATATGGGACTTTTTCTAAAATGATCAGCATGACATGATGTTGATCCTAGTCAAAAATCGTTTTGATTCAACGTTAAACATGGCTGCCAGCGGCCATCTTTGTTTACATAGAGTTATATAGTAAAAACTTGTAGCGACTACTTCTCTGAAACTACTTGGCGGATTGTCATGAAACTTTACAGGAATGTTGCTCTTGATGTCTGATTGATCCTAGAAAAATTTCAGGTCGGCCGGAAATTCAAGATGGCCGTCACAGCTAAAAATAGATTTTTAAAAAATAAGTTTGTAGCGACTACTTCTTGAAAACTATAAGTGATATTGATATGGGACTTTTTCTAAAATGATCAGCATTACATGATGTTGATCCTAGTCAAAAATCGTTTTGATTCAACGTTAAACATGGCTGCCAGCGGCCATCTTTGTTTACATAGAGTTATATAGTAAAAACTTGTAGCGACTACTCCTCTGAAACTACTTGGCGGATTGTCATGAAACTTTACAGGAATGTTGCTCTTGATGTCTAATTGATCCTATCAAAATTTCAGGTCGGCCGGAAATTCAAGATGGCCGTCACAGCTAAAAATAGATTTTTAAAAAATAAGTTTGTAGCGACTACTTCTTGAAAACTATAAGTGATATTGATATGGGACTTTTTCTAAAATGATCAGCATGACATGATGTAGATCCTTGTGGAAAATTATTTTGATTCGACGTTAAACATGGCTGCCAGTGGCCATCTTTGGTTACATAGAGTTATATAGTAAAAACTTGTAGCGACTACTCCTCTGAAACTACTTGACGGATGTTCATGAAACTTCACAGGAATGTTGCTCTTGATGTCTAGTTGATCCTAGAAAAATTTCAGGTCGGCCGGAAATTCAAGATGGCCGCCACAGCTAAAAATAGATTTAAAATAAATAAGTTTGTAGCGACTACTTCTTCAAAACAATAAGAGATATTGATATGGGACTTTTTCTAAAATGATCAGTATGACATGATGTTGGTCCTTGTCGAAAATCGTTTTGATTTGACCTTAAACATGGCTGCTTTGTTTACATAGAGTTATATAATGAAAACTTGTAGCGACTACTTCTTTGAAACTACCTGGTGGATTTTCATGAAACTTCACAGGAATGTTGCTCTTAATGTCTTATTGATCTTAGCAAAATTTCAGGTCGGCCGGAAATTCAAGATGGCCGCAACGGTTAAAAATAGATTTTCAAAAAACAAGTCTGTAGCGACTACTTCCTGAAATCAAAATCAATCAGTAGAGCTTCAAGGTCATTGACCTCTTGTTGTCTTTGTCAGTTATCATTTATCTTGTTTGGCAATACTTTTACGTATCTCGTTTTATTAAAATGTATTTAAATGAACCAGCTCACTGAGACCTGACTCTATCTATTACTTATACCCAGCTGACGACATCTCATTATGTTAAAGCTGATTCTGATTTAACGGGATTCAGATAGTCATTATAATTCATTAAATACTGAGAAAATAAAAAAATCAGTAATTCCTATCTTCTCATAATCAATTGATGTACGTTTAAGTAGCGTTGGCAGTAGTCATTGGGTGAAAGCGTAGCAATGGTAAGATGGAACAATTTAGGACAGATTTTTTTAGATTTTTTTTTTAGCATTACCCCACCCACAAATTGTATACAGTGATACAAGTTTTCAAGTCCAGTTCCTCCAGGAAGGCATTTTAACCGGCAAAATACATTGGAAAATAAATATAAACTGTTAACTGTATATGAAAATAACTGTGTTTAAAATTTATTTATAAAGAAATCGATATTTTTTCTCACAAATGTGTTACATATATTTCCGCGTATCATAATCAAACTTCACTTCGCGGGAGTTCTTTCCCCTGAGTCAGGAATTTCTTAATGTTATCTAAGTATTGATATATTTCGCTTTTCACAGTTTCATATAAAAGCATGCTTCCATTATCAAAAATCCATGGTCTCTTGATTCATCAAAAGTCGCCGACAAATCAGCGTGATTGTGAGCTGACCACGTGACGAACATGTGATCAACCAGTAGTATTTTTAAAAAGTGGTTTCATTGGCTAATCGACCTGAGTTGAAATACTACACATCAATTGATTGGATAATGCCGACTGTCAATTAAGGTTCTTGGAGGACGGACTTATAGCATGTTTTGTTTTGATGTTGAAAATCGCCGATGCCCGCGGCGAATGCTAATTGAATTAGCGAGTGCAATTAACAGATTATGAAACATGTGGGGGATGTTTTATTACAGGTGCCTGACTGGCGCGTGTTTGTTATACACAGATCTTGTAATTTAGGCAGTGGGATTTATTTTGTTTTGTTTTTTTGGACTAGCCTGACGGGCTAACTGCATGGAATTTGTTACATGCCCGACTTCAATTTTGACTAGCCCCGGGCGTCAGGCTATCCAATTTCTGGAGCCCTGTGATTACATGCTGCTTTCTTAGAAGTTGAAAGAGGTCAATGTGAGGTTGTTCACCTCCTTGAAGCGGAACAGCCGCTTTCTATGCATGCACAGCCGAGCGTAAATAGTCCCACCCACTTGAAAAACGAAGTATATTCGAGATTAAGCGCTATATTGTTTCAAAGAAAAGTATCAAGAAATAGAAAAAAATATTCAATTAATTAAACCAGTTTGCAAAGATGGTATGAAGCAAATATTAACTTTATTAGGTGAGGCTTAGAAAATGTATTTATTTGTATGGTGTTTTACGTCATTTTCAACACATGTAAAGTTACATATGGCGGTCGATTTTGTGGTGGGGGCAGACAACCCACTTACCCTGGGTAGAATTGAATTGGATTTTATAGTCGTACCACTGCTAAGGTCATATGTCGACTTTGCAGCTTTCTTTGGTGGAGGAAGATCCCAGGTGCCCCACTGGGCAATTTTCGTGCACGGGCAGGCACCTGGGTAGAACCACCGATGTTCCGCAAGCCAGCTGGATAGCCTCCTCACATAAAGCTTCCTAGGCTCATGAGGGATCGAACCCACAGTGGTGAGGGGCAAGTGATTTCAAGTCAGAGACTCTAACCACTCGGCCATGGACGCCCCTATCCTGGGTAGAACCAGTACTGTACACCTCCCGCCATCCGTAAGAATCGAGTCTTCCTCACTTACAAGTCAAGCTGTGAGAGACAAAGGTTTACAACGCAATGTCGTTAACCATTCGGCCACCTAGAGGCTTCGAAAAGGAAGCATGGCGAATAACTGCTCATTTGTAAAAATGATACATTGCTCTGTAAACCATCTCATCGTATCATGTATGCCAACTAGTTTAATAAATTCTAAAATAATGATGGTTGGCTGTTTGGTTGAACGTTATTTTCAGCACATGTTAGGCTATATATGACTTCCGATTTTTTTGTAGAAGTGGCAGACCACCCACTTTTCCCTACAAGTTCATGTAGTGTCAATAATGCATTTCATTGGCCTATATATAGTGATGTGCAAATGCTTGGTCGAGCATTCAATGCGTATTGCCTGTTGAGAAAACCCCACTGTTTCAGTCGGTATTCCTTATCGTAATCCTTAATAATCGTTACCGTAGTTAGTTGTACAGGTCTAATAGTCATATAATACATTGTCAGGTGAAATTGTCTACTACTATATGGTGCATTTCTTTTTTTCCTTTAGTGTATGTACTGTACAACATTGAAAATTGAAATAGACTTTAACTTTCTGATAGATAACAAATACAGGTGAATGTCACAGGTTTGTGTTGTCGGGTGACCACACTACAGTTTGACTCCAGGGTTTTCTGTTAAAGCAGTTAGGCGGGTGATTTACCCTCCAAATTTAGTTGACCAACTGGCTACTTAGCACACCCCAATACAACAACAATAGGAAGCATTATAAATCACCCCCGACTTTTAAAACTTTCCCTGTTACTCAGTCCTTCTGCCATTACTTGTTTAACTACAAGCTTGCAGATCTGACATTACTAAAGCAGGGCATCGGTGTCCCATGGACACATTTTCTAGTTTGCTTAACCGTTCTAAACCTTCGCCGCTCACCACTACGGGTTCGAATCCCACTGGGAGCTCAACTTGTGAGGAAGTGTCGATTCTTACGGATGGCGGGAGGTGTACAGTACTGGTTCTAGTTTGCTTAACCGTTGTAAACCTTCGCCTCTCACCGCTACGGGTTCGAATCCCACTGGGAGCTCGACTTGTAAGTGAGGAAGTGTCGATTCTTACGGATGGCGGGAGGTGTACAGTACTGGTTCTAGTTTGCTTAACCGTTGTAAACCTTCGCCTCTCACCGCTGCGGGTTCGAATTCCACTGGGAGCTCGGCTTGTAAGTGAGGAAGTGTCGATTCTTACGGATGGCGGGAGGTGTACAGTACTGGTTCTAGTTTGCTTAACCGTTGTAAACTTTCGCCTCTCACCGCTACGGGTTCGAATCCCACTGGGAGCTCGACTTATCTATCAGAAAGTTAAAGTCTGTTTCAATTTTCAATGTTGTACAGTACATACACTAAAGGAAAAAAGAAATGCACCATATACTAGTAGACAATTTCACCTGACAATGTATTATATGACTATTAGACCTGTACAACTAACTACGGTAACGATTACGGTAAGGATTATGATAAGTAATACCGACTAAAACAGAGGGGTTTTCTCAACAGGCAATACGCCTTGAATGCTCGACCAAGCGTATGCGCATCACTATATATAGGCCAATGAAATGTATTATTGACACTACATGAACTTGTAGGGAAAAGTGGGTGGTCTGCCACTTCTACAAAAAAAATCGAAAGTCATATATAGCCCAAAATGTGCTGAAAATAACATATACCACCATTCAACCAAACAGCCAACCATCATTATTTTAGAATTTATTAAACTAGTTGGCATACATGAGATGGTTTACAGAGCAATGTATCATTTTTACAAACGAGCAGTTATTCGCCATGCTTCCTTTTCGAAGCCTCTAGATGGCCGAAAGGTTAACGACGTTGCGTTGTAAACCTTCATCTCGCACAGCTCAACTTGTGAGTGAGGAAGTGTCGATTCTTACAGATGGCGGGAGGTGTACAGTACTGGTTCTACCCAGGAAAAGTGGGTGGTCTGCCTCCACCACAAAAAATCGACGATCATATAATTATAACCTTACAGGTGTAGAAAATGACGTAAAACACCAAACAAACATAGTTTGCTTAACACCACTTATCAGTAGCATTTACCTGGGAGTTAAAATCGTTTATGTGTACCATGGATACAGATAGGTGTAATAAATTAAGATAGGATCTAATTTCCATGATTTATTACTGGTGTAACCAGTCATACTACCTGCCAATATATTGTTGTTGTCATTAATACAAGATGTCAGACCAGGTAAGATATGTGCAAGTTGTTTGTGTCACATTCTTGTAAAAATAAACAAAATGGAAGTAAAAAGTTTTAATTTAATCGGAGGCATGCTAACTCAGCGGTAAGTTTTATTCTCCATAACATATCTGAAGGATATTATTAAAGAGATTCAGTGAAAGTGAACTTGCATTTACGACATTTTGTAGGATGCCCTGACGTTTTAAAGCAAATTAAAATTTATGAAAGTAAACACAACCCGGAAGGATTGGGAGTATTCATTTTGGTTCATTTATTGTGCATTTTGTAAGGCATATTTCATGTTTTCTTACTCTAAGCTGTAAAAGATGACATTCTCCATATGTTATCTTGATGTACATGGAGGATGAGCCTGGCGCCATATAACCTTTCATGTGTTGGTGCACCTTAAAACCCTAATTCAATTCAGTATGTTTTTGTCAAAATTTAACATACATATTTTACCCATTTAACATACATATTTTACCCTAACAGTAATTTATTATTGTATCACCCACTACCAGCCTACAGCAATATATATAAATATGCAACACAGCATTAAAAAGAATCTGATGAAAAACTAACACACACATCCATCTAGAGGCCATAACTTTACTTTCACACACAGTTTAATTGAACTTTCCCTATAATTATATATATTTGGTTAAATTCACATAATGTTTCAGTTTTACAACCCTAACAGAACTTTGCAGATTTCCGTGCTATCATACGAGTGGTAGGAGCAGTAATCTGTTGCCAGAATGTCCCAAAACACTCCTTAAATGGGGTACATCAGGCCTTTCTTGGGGGTCTAGGGTCCGACTTAAAATTGACAAATAATGATATTTTCTATTCTAAAGGGCTGAGACATAATGAACTAGCCTAAAATTACTCTACAAGGAAACTCCTTCTCGACAGCTATCCTAGGTCACGCACCAGTGTTAAATTGTTAAATTAACCATTTTGTGCCCAGTTTGGTTCAAAATCTACGGTGAATTACAGTTGACATAAACAACTCGGTACTTATACACCATATTTGGATATGTATAATTTTTTTATCATGAACTGGATTGTTTCGTTTTTCTTTTTCAGATTTTGATTAAAAATCCTGACTTACCCCTTTTATGACCCTGGGGCAACATTAAGGAGAAATAGAGACCTCAATCTCCATGTTATCTTTAAAAAATAAGCTGTTATCTAATGCCAGTTTGTTACTATGAGTACTTCCTGATGAATGTCATTGACTCACTGATCAAGTAACTGCAGTTGACAACCATAAAATGTCTCATCTATAAAAGGAGAAATCAATAGTTTAAAGGGACACATGGCAATCTTGAGTTTTATTCAAACATTAAAAATTGCTCCTCGATTTAGTTATCCTGCATCATTTTGACTTTAAAACTGCTTGCATATAATTAAAGAGGCACTACCTATATCTACGCAATTTTTAATGTAAAATATTAAATACTCAATATTGCTGCATTTATATGTATACAAAGCTATTTTATGAGTATTCTAAACAGAAACATGGTTCGTATTCCAGTTCTGTAAATTATTAATTATGATCAAAACAATATCTTGAATAAAATGCTGCCCAGCCGTTTATTCCTGTCGGAGAACTATGAGTTTTTACGATTTTCTCGGACATGCGCAATGCGATTACAAACTATTCGGCGCAGTTCCGATAGCAAACGAATCGAACGAATCGATCGGAACTCTTCGCTAATCAGACGAGGTAGTTCCGATTGTAAACGAATAAGATCGGAAAATCTCCGCAATCGGCTTGTCTAAAACAATTACGAATACAATTTCAAAAATCCAATCTTTTCAATCCTGTTTTTCCCCAGCAAAACGCATACTAGTATATCATTGGGTGAAATTATTGCCAATAACCTTTTTCATAGTCCTCTTTATAATTAAGTAAAGTTTATATCAATTGGTGGACAAAAAGATATACATGTAGGTAGAGCCTCTTTAAATAAAAAAAACAAGATTTTCAATAGTCTTTGTTATTTTACCAATTTTTTAAATATATTAGTGGTGCAATAATATGAAAAGATAGTAATATGTAAAAACAATTTGCTTTAAACTATTCTAATAATTAACATTAATGATTGAACAAATGCAAATGTTAAGAAAAAACTAACGGGACGCCGTGAGTTTTTAAAAAAATCAAGATTGCCATGTGTCCGTTTAAACCATATCCATTTAAACTTAAATTGAAATACTGTAGGTAAAAGTGGTAAACTGCTGATTTCAAATATATACTGAACCAAACAGCTAACACACCTGTAGACAATACCTTTGATATCTCAATAATAACAATCAGTAAATCAAAACAAATTTTATTCTGAACAAGATAAATATCTTGTCAATAACGACTGTAAATTTAAAAAAATCTTTCAAATCACCTGTCTTCAATGGTACCAGTCGGCATATAAGAAGTTCATACATTAAATGTTTTGTCTATACTGGTTTTTAGCTGTTTGGTTCAGTATATTTCATAAACTCAGACCAAGATTCCAACAGGGTCTCGCTGTTATGAAAAATCCCTTAAAGAAACAAACTGCCAAATATTATGGCCAAATTACTTTACAAAAATGTTCATCAAAACTCTATACAGGTGTTCAGGTCATATAATAATGTATATGTGTCAATTAAAAGTATGGGGGTTTATTCGTGGGTTCTTAAAATAGCCATGATTGAATGTGTGTAAAATGAATTATGAGTTGACAGCTCTTAATGTTTCAGTTTCGGGGTTTAGTGTGCCTATCGAGTTTGGATTCTCAAAATATGATTATCAGTATCCTTGCCAGTACGAGGAACGTTCATTATATAATGCAAATAGCCGGCGTATTCACGTTGTGTGAGGTTTACACACGAAATTTGAAAATGATCTTACAGAATGAACTATTAGTGACAATTTCTGAAAATCTTATTAAAATCAGTGAAGATATAAGTCTATGACGACTGTTTATTTGGGACATCATATACACTGCCTTAAAACTGTTTAGTGAATTTGCATAGGTCGTAATGTTGGATTCATAAAAAAATGCATTTTGCAGCAAAGTAATTTATTCAAACTTTTGCTGTAACTAGAAATATGTGTAAATATTACGTAAAATATGTTTTCAATACAAAACATCGATATAGTACAAGGCAAGAAATGCTGTTTTCTTGGAAATATAAAAGTCCTGAAAATATCAAATTCCAATAAAAATAATAGTCAAAATCAGTTTGAAGATATGACGGAAAATGGTTTTAAATATATGGGTAAGAATTGAAGGGTACTCTGAAGACTTAATATAAAATCAACAATTTTAGTTACACCGCTCCAAAAATATTAAAGCCTGAAGTTGCTCTTCGCTTTTTTAGCATAAAATTTAAGCTAAATTTTGTCGCACTGACAACATTTAAGGAGCAATAAAATGTTAGGACCATAGTTGCATTATATAATGAATGTCCCTCGTAGGTTTAGAAACGGTGTACATCTGATAGAGACTGTCACTTCAAGCATTGGAACTATACATTTGCTTTCAAGTAATTATACGACGTAACGTATTCAATAAAATATGGTGCTCACACCAGGATTTGGCTAAGGGACTCGCTGTTCATTGTTCATGTTGACAACATCCGCGTTGACAACACAAGCTTTTGTTGATACAAAATTGTTTTTAACACTATGTGCATGTATTTTGTATGAAAAACTGAAAATAACAAATTACAAATTTATTCTAAACAGCAATATCTTTAGTAAACTGTATCCATTTTCACCAAATATGACAAGAGCAAAGCTAACACGTGTTACAGCATAATTGCCTTTGCTTTGTCAAAATAAACCTAATTGTCTGCACAATTAATAAAAACTAAATTCTATTGATTTTTTTACCAAATTTGGGTCAGCCATTTATGTTTCAAACACTCTCGCTGGAAATCAAAAACTGGAATGCAGAGTTACTGCCTGAATCTAGATAAATTAGCTTGTTTACACAATAACATTTGTAAATTGAATCAGTCCAATTCAGTCGAGTTCTTTTTATCTGAAAATGTTGGATAAAATCAACAATGATCAACAATGAGCATAAAGGATCTCTACGTTAAAGAGTTACAACCCTTGATTATGTTAAATGTATTGCAGTTTGTTTACACCTTTTGATTGGATTTTTACTAATTTTGCCTTGTTAAAGGGACACACGGCAATCTTGAAGTGTTTAGCAAGCATTGAAATTAGCGTCTCGATTTATTATACCCCCGCTTTCACACGGCAATCTTGAAGTGTTTAGCAAGCATTGAAATTAGCGTCTCGATTTATTATACCCCAGCTTTCACAAAATGATGTGGGGGCTATATAGGAATCACGATGTCCCCAAGTCGGGTCGCTCCGCGTCCCGTCGCACATTTTTGTCCCATCGCGTCCCGTCGCATATCACATTTTTAGCTCACCTGAGCCGAAGGCTCAAAGGTGAGCTATTGGGATCACTCTTCGTCCGTCGTCCGTCGTCCGTCGTCGTTCGTCGTCGTCCGTCGTCGTCGTCCGTCGTTAACTTTTGCTTCAAATAACTTCTCCTCAGAAACCGCTTGGCTAATTTTGACCAAAGTTCACGTGGATGATCCTTAGATGAATGCTTTTTAGATTAGTTAAAATTAGGTCAGCGCGACATCCAATATGGCCGCCATTACCATATATGGTTGAAACCTTAAAAAATCTTCTCCTCAAGAACCGCTGGATAGATTTCGACAGTTTTTCTTTTAAAAAGATCGCCAATGTCTAGACTATCAAGTTTGTTCAAATGAAGTCCCCGGGGTCCAAAATAGCCATGCCCCAGGGGTCCAAAGTTAGTATATTGAGATTTTGCATGTTTTTCATATAGACATATAGGAAAAGACTTTAAAAAATCTTCTTCTCTGAAACTACAAGGCACAGAGGTCTCATGTATTACATGTAGCATCAGCTTATGGTCCTCTACTAAGTTGGTTCAAATGGTGACCCTGGGGTCAAATTTGTCCCCGCCCGGGGGGTCACAGTTTTACATAGACTTATATAGGATTTTTTTTTTAAAAATCTTCTTCTCAGAAACTGCAAGAGCCAGAGGTTTGATATTTTGCATTTACTATAAGCTTATGGTCCTTTACCAAGTTTGTTCAAATAGTGACCCAGGGGTCACATTTGGCCCCGCCCTCGGGGTCTCAGTTTTACATAGGCTTGTATAGGGAAAAACTGAAAAAAAATCTTCTTCTCTGGAACCACATGGCACGGAGCTCTCATGTATTACATGTAGCATCAGCTTATGGTCCTCTACTTAGTTTGTTCAAATGGTGACCCTGGGGTCAAATTTGTCCCCGCCCCGGGGGCCACAGTTTTACATAGACTTGTATAGGATTTCTTTTTAAAAAATCTTCTTCTCGGAAACTGCAAGAGCCAGAGGTTTGATATTTTGCATTTACTATAAGCTTATGGTCCTTTAAAAACGTTTGTTAAAATGGTGACCCTGGGGTTACATTTGGCCCCTCCCCAAGGGTCACATGTTTTACATAGACATGTAAAGGTAAAAACTTAAAAAATCTTCTTCTCTGAAACTGCAAGAGCCAGAGGTTTAATATTTTGCATTTGCTATAAGCTTATGGTCCTCCAACAAGTTTGTTCAAATGGTGACCCAGGGTCACATTTGGCCCCGCCCCGGGTGTCACAGTTTTACATAGGCTCGTATAGGGAAAAACTGAAAAAAAAATTCATCTCTGGAACCACATGGCACTGAGCTGTCATATATTACATGTAGCATCAGCTTATGGTTCTCTACTTAGTTTGTTCAAATGGTGACCCTGGGGTCGAATTTGTCCCCACCCTGGGGGTCACAGTTTTACATAGATATGAATAGGGAAAAACTTAAAAAACCTTCTTCTCTGAAACTGCTATAAGCTCATGGTCTTCTACCAATTTTGTTCAAATGGTGACCCAGGGGTCACATTTGGCCCCGCCCCGAGGGTCACAGTTTTACATAGGCTTGTATAGGGAAAAACTGTTAAAAATCTTCTTCTCTGGAACTGCAAGAGCCAGAGGTTTAATATTTTGAATTTACTATTAGATTATGGTCCTCTACCAAGTTTGTTCAAATGATGACCCAGGGGTAAAATTTGACCCCACTCCGTGGGTCACAGTTTTACATAGACTTATATAGGAAACACATTAAAGACTTCTTCTCTGGAACTACAAGAGCCAGAGGTTTATTATTTTGTATTTACTATACTCTTATGGTCCTTTACCAAGTTTGTTCAAATGGTGACCCTGGTTTCACATTTGGCCCCGCCCCAGAGGTCACGTTTTACATAGACTTGTATAGGGAAAAACTTAAAAAATCTTCTTCTCTAAAACCACAAAGCACACAGCTCTCATATATTACATGTAGCCCTGGGGTCACATTTGGCTCTGTCCAAGGTGTTATTCTCTAGCACCTTCATTGTATATTTGATCTTTACCAAACTTTGTCAGTGTCTTAACACTTTCCCTCAGCCTCGTCCGTCGGATGGGAACGTAAACCGGGCGGTCCCGTGTATCGGTCTATCCTCCGAGCACGTAACATAACCATAGGAATCTATTCGATAATAAGAGTAGGGCAGGTTCCCGGATTCTTATGTATCCTTCCCCTCTCTCTGGGGCGGCTCTAAATAACCTATACTGTGTTGATGAGCCGTTAAACAACATTCAATTCAATTCAGTGTCTTAAATTGTCTATATAAATGTTGTTATATACAACAGAGCCCACATTTCTTGAACAACCTTAACCAAACTTGCACAGATTGTATATGACCCTAAGATTTCGAAGAAGTTCGATAATGTGCCAGTACTCAGGTGATCGCTTTAGGGCCATCTTGGCCCTGGCCCTCTTTTATTGGTTCAAATTAACTCAGGTGAGCGATATAGGGCCATCATGGCCCTCTTGTTAATAATTGCATATCTCAAACACTTTTACCGCCTTCACAAAGTAAAGTGGGGCCTATATAGAAGTCATGTTGTCCCCACGTCGCGTTCCGTCACACACTTTTGCACTGCATCCCGTCACACTCTTTTGTCAGAGCTATTTAGAAATGTTTGGGATTTTAAGATTTAATTTAATAATTCTGATTGCAAAATATTTAAAATATATAAATAATCACAGAGACGACAGCCAGTCTATGTAATCTGCTGCAACTGACTCCAAATCAATTAGCATTAGGTCAGCAGAGGTGGATTCAGGATTTGAGATTAGGGTAGGGTGCAACTTGATTTTAGAGGGAGCTCAACTTTTAAATCTCAGAGTTAAAAAGGGCCTGGGGCACAACTTTAAAAAAAACAACAGATGACAACTCAACCCCCAACCCCTGAATCCGCCCTGGTCAGTTAGGTTCCTGTTGCAAAGTTTTGACTGTCTGCCATTCATTCTTTACCATGTTCACGCTTAAATATTAGGCTGGACGTTAAAACTTCTTTCACTTTTTTCCCCTCTGTCAATAAATTATTCAAGCTGTTTTGTAGACAGAGGTCATACTTCTACCAATCAAAGTCCATCTATTTTCCGAATTTTGTCTGCATATTTGCACTGTACATAGATTTTTTTTATATCAACTACTCAACTACTCACTTTTTTTGAACGAGGTGGATTTTCACATGTTACAAAATGTTTACTACAAATTTACATCACAAACAAACTGGAATGATCTAGATCGTGGGAATGCTTTTAATATTGAAATTCATGTGTGCGATTTTCAAGCTATTCATTAAATTCACTTGACTGCTTTAAACGGTCTTACATCTCAGCCATTTCTGTGACATCATATTGTGCACAGGCAGGAAAATGTGCATTGAATAATTATCTCTTTCAGTTCGCAACACTTGTCAAAGCAGCTGCACACTTTAAATCAACTTATTAAAATTCTTTGAAATGATTATACACTTTACCGACATGATATTAAACATTAGCCTGAAGGAATAGCCACCTTACAAGCTCTATAAGAGTGTGTTTGATCTGAACTCGTGTAGCAACATTACAGTCGAGTTTTCTAATCGAACACCGAACACCAAGAACCGTACACTCGAGTCGCGAAAGTAGGTCAAGAACATACTCCCCATTGTACAGAGAGTTGCCTAGAAAATCACGTCATCTGTTTGTCTGTCTGTCTGTCTGTCCGTCTGTAAACCTTTTTTTATGGCAACTATTCCTCTGAAATTTGATGGATTTTCATGGAACTTCACAGGAATGTTGCTCCTGATGTCAAGTCGATCCTAGCAAAAATTCAGGTCGGCCTGAAATTCAAGATGGCCGCCACGGATAAAAATAGATGTTAAAAATGTGATTTTGTGGCGACTACTTTTCAAAAACCATAAGTGATATTGATTTGGAACCTTTACCAAAATGACTGGTGTGACATGTACTTGGTCCTAACCAAGATTCATTTTGATTTTGATGTCAAACATGGCCACCAGTGGCCATCTTTGTTTACATAGAGTTATATAGGAAAAACTTGTGGTGACTACTCCTCTGAAGCTACTTGACAGATTTTCATGAAATTTCACAGGAATGTTGCTCTTGATGTCTAGTTGATCCTAATAAAAATGCAGGTCGGCCGGAAATTCAAGATGGCCACCACAGCTAAAAATATATTTTAAAAATGTGCTGTGGCGACTATTTCTCAAAAAACATAAGTGATACTTCATGAAACTTAACAGAGATGTTGATCTTGATGTCTAGTTTATCCTAGCAAAATTTCAGGTTGGACGGAAATTCAAGATGACCGCCATGGCTAAAAGTAGATTTTTAATTTTTTTTTTTTTAGCAACTACTTCTTGAAAACTATAAGTGATATTGATATGGGACATTTTTTAAAATGATCAGCATGACATAATGTTGGTCCTTGTTGAAAAACATTTTGATTCAACATTAAACATGGCTGCCAGTGGCCATCTTTGTTTACACGGAGTTATATAGAACTTGTTTACATGGAGTTATATAAAAACTTGCAGAGACTACTCCTCTGAAACTACTTGACAGATTTTCATGAAACTTCACAGGAATGCTGATCTAGCTGTCAAAACCTATCAGTAGAGCTTCAAAGTCATTGATCTCTTGTTTTAAATAGTAGTACATATGTCGGAGTTAACAATGGACAACTGTATCGCTTCAAAAAGAAGTTTCAATTTGGAATATGTATGCTTTGGTCAACATTGTTTCGCCCTTGTGTATCTAATGCCAACTTCAATTAAGAAAAAGTTTACCCCCACTATAATGGAAGGAATTTTTTAAAAGTACCTACTCCAAAAATCGTTCTATAACAGGCACAGTTAACTCATTCATGTAAAAGCATTTTTATTTGAAAACGTATAGCAATTAGAAAGCTATCTTCTTAATATAAACCAAACTCCGCCATTTTTCCGACACGCGTGTTGCGTTCTTCCCGTTTGTTTTACAACCAAGTATTTTATCAAATGCGACCGCGTAAAGCTTGTTCGATTCGACGCTAGAACTGCCAAATCAAACGCAGTCTAAGTCTCTCAAAATGAAGTCCATTTAAGGGCATAGTAAAATCTGAACTATTGCGTGTGTATGGTTTGAGGTGCGTTAGCTTGTATGTGGGACTTTGAATTTTAGTTCAAATGACTGGTCAGTTGGGAAACAAAAATAAAAAAAGTATTTTGATTATTGATGTAAAAGCTGGGATCAAAATTAAACCCACCAGGGCAGAGTAGAATCTGAATGTCTGTGTGGGTATGGTTTATGATGAGTTTGATTGTATGTGGGGAACCCAGTTTTTAGTCAATATGACTGAGTTGGGATATACATTAAAATAGTTAATTGATAACTGATGCAGAGCCAGTCAGGCCTAAGGTCAATCACAGACTCTTATTTTAAACAAGTACTAACTGATGAATATGGATGAGTCACGGGTGAAGTAGTTTTAATTCGACGAACATCCAAAAAGTCCGACTGTCGGTATATTATATATAAGGCAGAAGTTGATGCGTAAAATATGATATTTTTTTAGCTCGACTGATCAGAGATCAGCAGAGCTTATGCCGTGGTGCGGCGTCCGTCGTCCGTCCGTCCGTCCGTCTGGCCGTCTGGCCGTCTGTCCGTAAACTTTTATTTGTAGCGACAACTCCTCTGAAACTACTGGATGGATATTCATGAAACTTTACAGAAATGTTGCCCATCAAGTCTAGTTGATCCTAGCAAAAATTCATGTTGATGTGAAATCCAAGATGGCCGCCAAAGCTAAAAATAGAGTTTTAAAATACAAGTTTGTAGCGACTACTTCTTGAAAACTATAAGTGATATTGATATGGGACTTTTTCTAAAATGATCAGCATGACATGATGTTGATCCTTGTCAAAAATCATTTTGATTCGACGTTAAACATGGCTGCCAGCGGCCATCTTTGTTTACATAGAGTTATATAGTAAAAACTTGTAGCGACTACTCCTCTGAAACTACTTGGCGGATTGTCATTAAACTTTACAGGAATGTTGCTCTTGATGTCTAATTGATCCTAGAAAAATTTCAGGTCGGCCGGAAATTCAAGATGGCCGTCACAGCTAAAAATAGATTGTTAAACAAGAAGTTTGTAGCGACTACTTCTTGAAAACTATAAGTGATATTGATATGGGACTTTTTCTAAAATGATCAGCATGACATGATGTTGATCCTTGTGGAAACTTATTTTGATTCGATGTTAAACATGGCTGCCAGTGGCCATCTTTGGTTAAATAGAGTTATGTAGTAAAAACTTTTAGCGACTACTCCTCTGAAACTACTTGACGGATGTTCATGAAACTTCACAGGAATGTTGCTCTTGATGTTTAGTTGATCCTAGAAAAATTTCAGGTCGGCCGGAAATTCAAGATGGCCACCACAGGTAAAAATAGATTTAAAATAAATAAGTTTGTAGTGACTACTTCTTCAAAACAATAAGAGATATTGATATGGGACTTTTTCTAAAATTATCAGTATGACATGATGTTGGTCCTTGTCAAAAATCGTTTTGATTTGACGTTAAACATGGCTGCCAGCGGCCATCTTTGTTTACATAGAGTTATATAATGAAAACTTGTAGCGACTACTCCTCTGAAACTACTTGACGGATTTTCATGAAACTTCACAGGATTGTTGCTCTTAATGTCTAATTGATCCTAGCAAAATTTCAGGTCGGCCGGAAATTCAAGATGGCCGCCACGGTTAAAAATAGATTTTCAAAAAACAAGTCTGTAGCGACTACTTCCTGAAATCAAAATCAATCAGTAGAGCTTCAAGGTCATTGACCTCTTGTTTTATCTAGCATTCATACAGGTTACATCGATCAATATACAGCTTCCCATAATATTTCATAAAAAAAAAGTTGCCCAGGCAGAACAGGATTTGAACCAGGATCCTCTTGCTCTTAAACCACACTAATATTTGTTGATATGTTGTTGATATGTTGTTGCATTTTTAACACTAAATAGGTGTTACGCAATAGCTAGCGCATACAGACGCACACATTTATCAACAGCTAAATAAAAATTGAGATAAAGTTGTTTCGAGACATAAACCTGATTTTTAAATTTGATAAAATAAAGTATTACACTACACAAGGTTAATTTACAAGTGCGACACGATGGACTTCATATGTCCAGAGCGATGCGTACAAATTTGTTATTTTGCATCACAATAAATGGCATCACAATAAATGGTAATAAATATACCATTTTCTCAAGAAGTTCAGTGGTTAGATCGTCTGCCTGTAAATAAGAAAGTTGTTTGTTTTAGCCTCAAGAGTGGCAAACTCTTTTTATTAGTCTACCTGTATACTATTGTTTGGGGCGCTTCTTTCAGCCAAAGTTTTTTTGGACTTTTCAGACAAAATACAATTCATACCTAAATAAGTTGTATATCAGGGAATCAGACATTTTAAGTGGTAAATAAAAATACCTTACTTTTCCAAATTGGCTGAGAAATAAAATTTTCTGAGCCAAAGATGTTTTTGATGGGTGCATTTCAATGAAAATTTCTGCTGCATGAAAAATTTGAAAAATACTTATTTTTAGAATTTTTATCTGAAAATGGTTTTAAATTGTTGGATATTCGTAAATTAAGACAACCTGTAAGTTTTATTGCAAAATATGAAGGCTAACTGAAATGTCTTAATTTTCTTCTGTTTCCAAGGAATTAACATGGGAAAAGAAAGCACCATCAAAAACTCATTTGGGCTGTAAAATATTTATTTCACAACCAATTTTCAAAACTAAAGTATTTTTATTTACCACTAAAAATATCAGTTAATTATTTAAATTGCTCAAGCTTTTGCAGAAAAACCTTTGGCTGAAACTAGCACCCCGAACAATAGGGCACATAATAGAGTAAATGATGCCCTGTGTTAAATTAAATTGCATAACTCAATTTTGCCACAAGCTGGTGAACATGAAATCAAGAATAAAGACACGTCTTCAAAGCAGCATTAATTTAAGTATAGCGTCTGTAGCTTTAAAAAGTTGTCTCACTACTGTCTACTGAACTCTACTGATGATCGTACCTGTTCTATCTATTGCTGAGTGCTCATTGACTTTAGATCATGACACACTAGCTAATATTATACAACTATTTAATTCCTTAGTCAGAATTCAGTGGTTAGAACTATTTATCAGAGGGAGTGACTACTGACCATTGAATTTTAAGGATTTAAATAGTTGACCGTTGACTTCTACGGAATTAAATAATTGTTTTATTATATATCATAAAATATAAGGAATGAAATATATTTATTTTATTATGCTCCACGAAGGGCAAGCATATAGTTGCCGCTATATTCGTGCGTCTGTCCGTCACACTTTCTTTTCTGGACAACACGAAAAGTATTGAATGAAATGAAGCTTGGAACATTGATAGAGGGCAATGAGAGAAAGTGCAGAGTACAAGAACCATACCTCTGTCATCATTCAAATTAGAGTTATGCCCCTTTGTAATTTTATACTTAGATTTTTTGTCCAGAGCGTATATTCAAAACTACTGATGGGACTGCAGTGAAACTTCACACAATGGTAGAAGGGCTATGGGAGGAAGTACAGATTGGAAGTACCGTAACTCTGTGTTAATTCAAATTAGAGTTAATGATCATTGTAATTTTATACTTAGTATGTTTGTCCGGAGCATATCTTCAAAACTACTGATGGGACTGCAATGAAACTTCACACAATAATAGAGTGCAATGAGAGGAAGTGCAGAGTGCAAGAACTGGAACTATGTCATCATTCAAATTCAAATTAGTGTTATTGCCCTTTATAATTTTATACTTGGAATTTTTGTCCAGATATCTTCAAAACTACTGATGGGACTGCAATGAAACTTCACACAATGATAGAGGGCAATGAGAGGAAGTGCAGAGTGCAAGATCCATAACTCTTTCTCATTCAAGTTAAAGCTATTGCCGTAATTTTATACTTAGGTTTTTTATCCGGAGCATAAACTACTAATGGAACAGCAAATTGTAAACTGCTGAGTGATATGATAAGTTGAAGATATATTTCGGGGAGCATCCATCGGTTCTGCCGATGTTCTTATTATAGTGATTACAGTTGATTTTTACAGGTTTCGGGGGCATATAGTAATCGCACCGTCCGTCCGTCTGTCCGTCCATCCATCATTCCGCAGTTCTTCAAGGTCAAGGTCACACTTGGAGGTCAAAAGTCAAATTGTGTCCGTTCAATAACTCTGGCATTCATGGACGGATTTTCAAATAACTTGGCACAAGTGCTCACACAACAAGACGATGTGTCACGCACAAAATCCAGGTCTTCTGTGGCCCCAAGGTCAAGGTCACACTTAGAGGTCAAAGGTCCAATCGTGTCCAGTCAGTAACTTTTGCATGCCAGGACGGATTTTCAAATAACTTGGCACAAGTGCTCACCACAAACAAACAACATGTCGCGCACAAAATCCAGGTCCATAGCTCCAAGGTCAAGGTCATACTTAGAGGTCAAAGGTCACTTCAGGGGCATTTGTCACTTACAGTGATATTTCTTGTTTTACTGATAAAATTCAACTGAAATTAGAAATAGTGTAAGGCCATGCACAAAAAATAGTGTTTCCTGTTCTAAAGAATGAAAAGCGTCAACACACTACTTTCCCAACGAAGATTTTCCGAGACTTTCATCACACCTTTTGTGTTTTGGGAATGCCTGTTTTTAACAAAATATCAAGTTCCTCTTCTGTTGACAGCTTGAAGCAGGATGTTGCCATTTTGCAGCTGTCATTGTCAGTTGTGCAGACGATATCATTTGTTCATGAAGGTCATATGACGCGTTGGTGTTAAAAAAACAACATGCTAATGACACAGATGAACTATTGCACGGTCACGTGATAAACTATTGCATGGCATATTTCCAATCAGAATGGTCAAAACTATTTAATCACATGTGACTGCTTCTAGACCAATGAAAAACGCTTATATTTTTTGATATTTACTGAAAGGAAAAAGAAACACAGGAATTTCCACTATATGTTGTAGGTACAATATGCTGCTGTTAATCGAATGGTACATGGCTACGTAAGATCTTTCCTTTCGGAAAAAATACTAAAACAACACATGCCACAGTAAATAGTATTCCTGCAAAGTTTCGTTATTGAAAGAGAACGCGTTTGGCTCAAGCATGTGAGCAAACGTTGGATGCAAAATTTTGCAAACTCGTTACGTTAAATACAGTACTGAACTGGCTCAGTTTTTCAAAGAGGAACTTCAGCATTTATGAATTTCTTATTACAACATGTACTGTGATTAAAACGTCTACAACATCACAGTTGTGTCCTTTCATTTAACTAACTGCAACTTTTTTTACAGAACATCTCGGGATTTCCTTGGAACATATATGGAATTAAGTGTGCAGTATATACAATATATAGCGGAAATTCCTGTGTTGCGTTTCTTTTTCCTTTCAGTATATATATATAATTATTTTTTTGCCATTTTGTTTTACAGAATGAGAAAATCCTTGTACTCAAGAAGAAATATAGACCAGATTCAGGGGGAGGCAACCATGACTGGGACACATCCCGGGCGAGATCAGAGCCCCCTAATGGACAAGACCAGGTGTTCACAGGTGTGTACACATGGCGACAGATTGTTCGGAGAGTGATCAATATTTGTGTATTTCAAATACGTCTCATATTGTCACAGCTGTTCTAACTATAATACAAGACATTATAAAATACCATTCACACATGATCGACATATATATCCATATATGTATCTTCTAGTGATAGTTTCTGTGATCTGCAACATTATTTGTGTTGTTTACATATTTTAGTAAAACATTTGTATGAATACCTTGTGCATTTTTTATAAGAATTTGAGATGTGTTGTCTGTTTTTTAGGTAAGTAATTTGTAATTTTAACAGATAATTAGTTGAAACATGTTCTTTTACATCGCAACAAGTTCTTGCAACTTAGATATAGTGGATCTTACATGAGTACTCATTCATAATCAAATTTATTGAGTTGGCAAAATGAGATGCTGCGAGGCTCTTGCCGAGCATTATATCATTTTTGCTAATGAGTTTAATAAATTCAATAATGAATAAGAACGAATGTTAGATTCTATGTATCACATAACTCACATATTAACTTTTATTGCATTTTGCCTGTCGCTTTAACACGCGAAACTGATATGAACCGTGGGAATTGGATCATAGTCATTATCAATTTGTATGCCCCGGAAAAGGTTTCGGGGGCATATAGTAATTGCACCGTCCGTCCGTCATTCCGCAGTTTGTGTCCGGACTGTACCTTCAAAACCCCTGCATGGATTTTTAATTAACTTGGCACAACTGATCACCATAACAAGACGATGTGTCGCCCGCAAAACCCAGTCCGTACCTCAAAGGTGAAGGTCGCACTTGAAGTTCATAGGTCTAAAACAGGTGCACAATTTCGTGTCCGGACCGTAACGTCACAACCACTGCAGGGATTTTTAAATAACTTGGCACAAGTGATAACCATAACAAGACAATTTGTCGTGCCAAAACCCAGGTCCGTACCTCAAAGGTCAAGGTCACACTTGAAGTTCATAGGTCTAAAACAGGTACGCAATTTCATGTCCGGACCGTAACGTCACAACCCCTGTAGGGATTTTTAAATACCTTAGCACAAGTGATCACCATAACAAGACGATGTGTTGCGCGCAAAACCCAGGTCCGTACTTCAAAGGTCAAGGTCACACTTGAAGTTCATAGGTCAAAAACAGGTACGCAATTTCGTGTCCGGACCGTAACATCAAAACCCATGCAGGGATTTTTAAATAACTTGGCACAAGAAGAGACTATGTGTCTCGCCCAAAACCCAGGTCTTCAAGGTCAAGGTCACACTTGGAGGTCAAAAGTGAAATTGTGTCCGGTCAATAACTCTGGCATTCATGGACGGATTTTTAAATTACTTGGCACAAGTACTCACCACAACAAGACAATATGTCGTACACAAAATCCAGGTCTGTGTATCCAAGGTAAAGGTCACACTTAGAGGTCAAAGGACAAATTGTGTCCGTTCAATAACTTTTGCATGCCTGGACGGATTTTCAAATAACTTGGCACAAGTGCTCACCACAACCAAACGACGTGTCACGCACACAATCCAGGTCCGTGGCTCCAAGGTCAAGGTCATACTTGAGGTCAAAGGTGACTTCAGGGGCATTTGTCACTTACAGTGATATTTCTTGTTTTTGACGGCACATACTAGTCTTTTATTTGCATGCTTACAGACGACGGACGCAGAGTGATCCCAATAGATCACCAAAGGCTCAAGGTGATCTATTGGGATCACTCTGTGTCCGTCGTCCGTCCGTCCGTCGTCATCGTTAACTTTTCTTCAAAAGACTTCTCCTCAGTAGCCGCATGGCTAATTTTGATCCAACTTCACGTGGATGATCCTTAGATGAATGCTTTTCAGATTTGTTAAAATTAGGTCAGCTTGACATCCAAGATGGCTGCCATTACCTTATATGGTCGAAACCTTAAAAAATCTTCTTCTAGAGAACCGCTGGAAAAATTTAAACAGTTTTTCTTTTAAAATGATCGCCAATGACTATTAAATTTGTCCAAATGAAGTCCCCGGGGTCAAAAATGGCCGTGCCCCGGGGATCCAAAGTTTGTATATTGAGATTTTGCGTTTTTAGCTCTACTGATCAGAGATCAGCAGAGCTTATGCCGTGGTGCGGCGCCCGTCGTCCGTCTGTCCGTAATCTTTTTTTTGTAGCGACTTCTCCTCTGAAACTACTGAATGGATGTTCATGAAACTTTACAGAAATGTTGCCCATGAAGTCTAGTTGATCCTAGCAAAAATTCATGTTGATGTGAAATCCAAGATGGCCGCCAGATCTAAAAATAGGTTTTTAAAAAACAAGTTTGTAGCGACTTCTTCATGAAAACTATAAGTGATATTGATATGGGACTTTTTCTAAAATGATCAGCATGACATGATGTTGGTCCTTGTCGAAAATCGTTTTGATTCGACGTTAAACATGGCTGCCAGTGGCCATCTTTGTTTACATAGAGTTATATAATGAAAACTTGTAGCAACTACTCCTCTCAAACTACTTGACGGATTTTCATGAAACTTCACAGGAATGTTGCTCTTGATGTCTAATTGATCCTATCAAAATTTCAGGCTGGCCGGAAATTCAAGATGGCCGCCACGGCTAAAAATAAATGTTCAAAATACAAGTTTGTAGCGACTACTTCTTGAAAACTATGAGTGATATTGATATGGGACTTTTTCTAAAATGATCAGCATGACATGATGTTGGTCCTTGTCAAAAATCGTTTTGATTCAACGTTAAACATGGCTGCCAGAGGCCATCTTTGTTTACATACAGTTATATAGTAAAAACTTGTAGCGACTACTCCTTTGAAACTACTTGACAGATTTTCATGAAACTTTACAGGAATATTGCTCTTAATGTCTAATTGATCCTAGCAAAATTTCAGATCGGCCAGAAATTCAAGATGGCCGCCACAGCTAAAAATAGATTTTTAAAAAAGAAGTTTGTAGCGACTACGTCTTGAAAACTATAAGTGATATTGATATGGGACTTTTTGTAAAATGATCAGCATAACATGATGGTTATAAGAGTCAAACATTATTTTGATTCGACGTTAAACATGGCTGCCAGTTGCCATCTTTGTTTACATAGAGTTATATGATGAAAACTTGTAGCGACTACTCCTCTGAAACTACTTGACGGATTTTCATGAAACTTAACAGGAATGTTGCTCTTGATGTCTAATTGATCCTAGCAAAATTTCTGGTCGCCCGGAAATTCAAGATGGCTACCATGGCTAAAAATAGATTTTCAAAAAAAAAGTTTGTAGCGACTACTTCTTGAAAACTATAAGTGATATTGATATTGGACTTTTTGTAAAATGATCAGCATGACATGATGTTGGTCCTTGTCTAAAATTGTTTTGATTCAACGTTAAACATGGCTGCCAGCAGCCATCTTTGTTTACATAGAGTTATATAGTAAAAACTTGTAGCGACTAATCCTTTGAAACTACTTTGCAGATTTTCATGAAACTTCACAGGAATGTTGCTCTTAATGTTTAATTGATCCTAGCAAAGTTTCAGATCGGCCAGAAATTCAAGATGGCCACCACAGCTAAAATTAGATTTTTTAAAAAAGAAGTTTGTAGCGACTACGTCTTGAAAACTATAAGTGATATTGATATGGGACTTTTTGTAAAATGATCAGCATGACATGCTGGTTATCAGAGTCAAACATTATTTTGATTCGACGTTAAACATGGCTGTCAGCGGCCATCTTTGTTTACATAGAGTTATATAATGAAAACTTGTAGCGACTATTCCTGTGAAACTACTTGACGGATTTTCATGAAACTTCACAGGAATGTTGCTCTTGATGTCTAATTGATCCTAGCAAAATTTCAGGTCGGCCGGAAATTCAAGATGGCCGCCACGGCTAAAAATAATTTTTCAAAAAACAAGTCTGTAGCGACTACTTCCTGAAATCAAAATCAATCAGTAGAGCTTCAAGGTCATTGACCTCTTGTTCATATAGACATATAGGAAAAAACTTTAAAAAATCTTCATCTCTGAAACCACAAGGCACAGAGCTCTCATGTATTACATGTAGCATCAGCTTATAGTCCTCTACTAAGTATGTTCAAATGGTGACCCTGGGGTCAAATTTTACCCCGTCCAGGGGTCACAGTTTTACATAGACTTATATAGGATTTTTTTTTTTAAATATCTTTTTCTCGGAAACTACAAGAGCCAGAGGTTTGATATTTTGCATTTACTGTAAGCTTATGGTCCTTTACTTAGTTTGTTCAAATGGTGACCCTTTGGTCACATTTGACCCCGCCCCAAGGGTCACATGTTTTGCATAGACATGTATAGGGAAAAACTTAAAAAATCTTCTTCTCGGAAACTACAAGAGCCAGAGGTTTAATATTTTGCATTTGCTATAGGCGTATGGTCCTCTACCAATTTTGTTCAAATGGTGACCCTGGGGTCACTTTTGGCCCCGCCTGGGGTCACAGTTTTACATAGGCTTGTATAGGGAAAAACTGAAAAAAATCTTCTTTTCTGGAACTGCAAGAGCCAGAGGTTTAATATTTTGCATTTGCTATAAGCTTATGGTCCTCTACCAAGTTTGTTCAAATGGTGACCCTGGTGTCAAATTTGGCTTTGCCCCGGGGTCACAGTTTTACATAGACTTATATAGGAAACACATTAAAGTCTTCTTCTCTGGAACTGCCAGAGCAATAGGTTTAATATTTTGCATTTACTATACTCTTATGGTCCTTTACCAAGTTTGTTCAAATGGTGACCGTGGGGTCACATTTGGCCCTGCCCCAGGGGTCATGTTTTACATAGACTTGTATAGGGAAAAACTTAAAAAATCTTTTTCTCTGAAACCACAAAGCTCTCATATATTACATGTAGCCCTGGGGTCACATTTGGCCCTGCCCAAGGTGTTACACTCTAGCACCTCCATTTTGTATTTGATATTTACCAAACTTTGTCAGTGTCTTTATAATCAATGTTGTTATACACAAGAGAGCCCTCATTTCTTGATCAATCTTAACCAAACTTGCACAGATTGTATATGACCATAAGATTTCGAAGAAGTTTGATAGTGTGCCAGTACTCAGGTGATCGATTTAGGGCCATCTTGGCCCTCTTGTTTATCTTGCTCAAGGATAAATAACATTGCCATGACGAGGATCGAACCCACGACCTCTTGATCTGGATTTCGACGCTCTACCACTGGACCATGCACTCCACTAATAGATAATTGATTTGATAATACTAATTATTGCTATCATGTTCTTGATTGAGGCAGGGATGTTTTGCTATTTGTTCTTATTGAGTTTCTTTAAAGATATTGTTTTCTGAAGCTCCTTGATAGCTGACTTTAACATAATAATAGTTTGCAAAAATAATATTTCTTATTCAAAATCAGTGCATCGCGCATTGAAATTGTGTTTTACATTGAAATCAGTGCATCGCGCATTGAAATTGTGTTTTGCATTGAAATCAGTGTGTCGCGCATTGAAATTGTGTCGCGCATTGAAATTGTGTTTCACTGAAATTGTGTTTTGCATTGAAATTGTGTTTTGCATTGAAATCAGTGTATCTCGCATTGAAATTGTGTTTTGCATTGAAATTGTGTTTCATTGAAATTGTGTTTTGCATTGAAATTGTGTTTTGCATTGAAATTGTGTTTTGCACTGAAATTGTGTTTTGCATTGAATTTGTGTTTTGCATTGAAATCATAACAAACTAAATCAAGGAGCTTAGTCAGAAAAATTGAAGGCGGACATCAGCACAGCTCATGTACATTGTTGTAGGCAACATGTGTCTGTTGTTCCTGATGTTTTCCAGATATGGTCGCGGGTTTGTTGATTATTCTTCTTATTGTTTTCCAGATGGGGTCATGTTGTCTTCATGGGTTTGATAATTATTGTTCCTAATGTTTTCCAGATAGACCAGATGGGGCCATGATGTCATCTCGGGTAAAGAGTGACGGAAACCTATCTGCGTCGGATCTCAGACTGTCCTCGTCAACATTGAATTCTGCCATCTCCTCTTCATCATTGGTAAGGTTATGCCATTGACTAAATATTGCCACAATAAGATCGAATTACATTAGTGATAACGTGTATCATACATACAAGGTCGTTCCCACATCATCATTGGTAAGGTTACCATTATGCCATTGACTAAATATTACCAACATTTAATTTAATTATTGATCACTTATGTCAAACATCCAAGTTTGTTCCCGCATCATCATAGGTATGGTTATGCCATTTACTAAATACTGTATTCTGCAGTTCAGGGTGAGAAGGTTCTAGGCCCGTTCTCCATATTTTATCTCGATGTACATGGAGAATGAGCCTGGCATGTTCATTCCTGTTAGGCGCCATATAACCTTTCATGTGTTGGTGGGCCTTAAAACCCCAATTCAATTCAATTCAAATACTGTATTACAACATTCAAGTTGAATTTCATTAGTGATTACTTTTGTCAAACATTCGAGGTAATTATTACGACATCTTCATTGATAACATAATTGTTATATCATTCTTTGTATATATGCATAGTGAAACCCGTCCTGTGAGACCACTGCCAAGACCGCTATTCATAATGGTTAACATCCTATTACAATAAACAACGAATTATCTCTCCCCTTGAGAAATTAGCCATATTTATTTCTAGCAAAAAGTGTGGTTTCTGAAGTTGATTTATAACAAAACGCTTCCTCTCATGTTTCGAAACAAAATGTCAAACCCCATTGGCCTCGTCATTTAAGTGGTTACCAACTGCTGTTTATACCACTTTTTTTCTCACCTATTTGAAGAACAAGTAGGACAAAAATAGATTACGTGTTACCACAGACCTAATAACAAATAGATTGGACACTATGGAAATTATCTAAATTTCAGGAGCACAGTGCGAAAATTTCACAAAATATTTCCCAACTTTAATCAAACATATCATGAAGAGTTTTATAGATACAAGTATCACTCATGCCAAATCCCATCACAAATTTAATATTCTTTCCAATGATAGTATTTTGCTCTCGCTTGCATTTAGAGCAAAAAAGGAATTTGACAAACTTTAAGTCAAAACCTTGAATTTTAAGAGAAAAGCGAAAAATGGCATTTCTCACTTTTAAACATCTTTTTATACAATTTCTTAATTTGAAAATAAACATAAATTATTATAATCCCATTTTTCTATTCACTATGAATGTTTTGAATGTATTCTCATCAAAATCAGTGAAAAATTGAGGGAGAAGATAGAAGAAAAGGTTAAGGTACCAAGTGATATTTTGGTTACTTTATTGGTTAAGATAGGAAATGTCCTATCTGTTTATTAATATTTCTGTGGTGTAACTTAACTGTTGATGACAGCGGTGACTTCAGTTTTATGTTTTTGCATTTAGCTCTGTTTCTCGGGATCTGCTTGTACCCAATAACCTAAACTTGGAGCATAGTTGTGTATTAGGTAGTACATGTACGTCTCAATTATTTAGAGAAGTGCAATTTTAGATTAATGCTTTTGTGTTATCCCTGTTTCTCCATGCACCCGATCAACCAAGCAAGACCTATAGTTGTATATTGGACAGTACAGCTCAAAAGAACAGTTTCATAAATTACATTGACCTAAATACACTGTATAGGTCAAGGTCATGAAATTCATATCAAGTTACACTTGATATGAATTTCATGACCTTGACAGGGGAGATAATCAGTCTGTTATTATAACAAAAATAATGTGTGTCACAGTGTAGGCAAGATATTTGATTCCACAGAATTCTTGTATTGTAGGAATGAGCCATACCGCTACAAATGGAATTACATGACTTAGATCATTCTATTTGTTACTAATATTCTATGTCCGTTGTTTTTGCAGTCATCGGGTAATCAAGATGGTAACCAAGACGAGGACACCAATTTGTCAGTGATGAGTGTCATGGAGAGAGCGAAACATCTCAATAAGATCGAGTCAGAATCATCGTTACAATCATTATCAACGTCACCACTTGAAGCCAGCAGGAAGAAGGACCCCAAAAAGGTATAGAATAATTGTTGTCAGAGTTAAAGGTGTTTCATTGAATTTTATTGCACCTCTCACACAATTCTAGGCATCTCATTGGTTGAGTGCGGTCACGTGGTGACCCCCTATTTTCCTATAGTGGGTCAGTAGATTTCATAGAGAGTCTCTAAAACAATAATGACAGCAATTTCGATTATCATTTACATCATTTGCAAATAGTTCTTCAAGGTGTTAGTAACACACAGAATAAGTAGATTAATAATGTTTTTGACCTTTACCGGTCGTGACGTCAAATTGCGCGAACATCTCAATGACGTTGACGCTCCATTAAAATGGGTTAAATATCGATGTTTGCCTTAAAAAAGGTGCTCGATGCAATAAATCAGTTTTTGAGTTTGTTACTGACCCACTAGGCCTACAGAAATATGTGGGGTCAGTCAGGTATATAGGGGGACTCGGCTATTGCCTCACATCCTATGAATCTTATTTACCCCTTATATTTCTGTCGGGGGTCAGTAACAAACCCAATAAGTAATAATATCATTGCTATGAAGGAAAACTGATAATTTAAGCATTTAAGAATGCTTCTTTCTTTGATATAATCTATATTTTAAAATGTAATTAAATTTATTTAATAAAATTAAGATTTAATCAATATACACCAAATTTTATAAATATTTATTAATATTCTCATATCTCATTCCATGTTTACGTGTTATTACAGCCCAAAAACAGGGATGACGACGACTACTCCCAGGGCAGTAGCTATGTGGCTGTAAGTAGTACAAATCTTTTCACACATGTATACTTAAAGAATCTTTCATGGGTATTCAGTGAAGATCAGGAGTTCCAACACAGTGTATAACTATGTGTGGGATGTCGTGGTTTCAATCTTCGGACAGGTCACACCAGAGACTCCATAAACACTAGTGGCTCCCTTGCTTGATGTTCAGCATATAAAGGGTACATTTAAGCGATGGGAAAGCTTATATTAGCTGGATTTTATAATGGATATTTCAACAATAAAACACGCTTAAAAAAAAAAAATCTGAAAAAGCGCGATAACCTGTTTAAAATTACCTATTAAATGTTTTAATTTTACAATATGTGAACCTTTTAAGCTAAAATTAAGGTTTTAACCCCGTTTTCGCCTCTTGGAGAATGGGGTATGACAGTTAATACTGGGACCACGTAATGAGTTCTAGCACTAATCTGCCAGATGTCAGTATAATGTGACTGGGTGGGGTATCATGTCATATGTCTACAGCCTGGTATTCCAGTGTGACAGTACTGTAAATCTGAGCATAGATCTTACTTATACAAGTAGACACTGTCATGATATGACTGAAAGATTGTTAAAAGTGACGTTAATCCCCATATATATACATAAATGTTTTATTCAGAATCGAGGCTCTTCTGATGTTTCGAATAAAACAGTTATACCGAGACTTGGAATTGCCATATCTGAACCGGATACCTATGCTAGCATACCATTGACGCTTCGTTCTACAATTAACATTTTGTATGCTTATTTAGGCAATGAAGTCACGCAGTTGTTGACGTTATCGCCATCATTGTTGACAGCGCGTGAATCAAGCACTTTGTCTTGCCTCTCTTTGTCAGCCTTTATCAATTGTTTAAAAAAACTATATTTAAATTTTAATGAGATTTTGAGAAAACGACATAGTGAGATGTTAACAGTAAAAAACATGCAAATTACGCAAAATTAGAGATTAAAATATTAATAATGCTGATTAGCATAATATGCAATATGTACATATTGAATTAAAATTATTATTAATAAGTACATAGATATTATTTAACCATCTGTTAAATATTGTTTTTCACAAACAACGGATGCGAGTAACTTGGATGCGAGTATCTGAGAAAACAAAACAGGGGACCCCTACCATAGAGTGTAGGATTTTTTTATAATAAAATGTGGCAAGTGAATAACATATTTGTGACATTTTAAACCAGTTTGATTTTAACTGAAATATTTCGCTTTGTTGAACATTCTCGGCAAATGAGATTGTCATCCTTAACACTTTATTGACGTCATGACAACCGTGTCTTGTTAGTTATTTTTTTGTTCATAACTCAAAATAACAGTGACTATGTATTTTCTTTCACTGAGTAAGCCTGGTCCTACACCCATAGGAATGTAATAAATATATTTTTCTCCTGAATGTTCAGCTTGAGCCCGTAGAGAAGGAGTGGATAGTGACGAGTTCTGCGGCAGACTATCATCCCATGCATCAGCTTCTGTCTAAAAACCCAAATCTAGCCCGAGTCAAAGACTTTACAAACGTAAGTAGTGAATGTCATGACAGAACAGGATTAAAGTTACTGTATTTTTATATGCATTTTCAAACTGTGACGAATCACACACAAATTAAACATTAAATTAAATTTGTATAAATCAGAAAATTATTATAATATATAATATGGTGGTTTAGAACTATGATGTCATATTTCTCAAAATGTTTCTTCCATATCCATGTCAGAAGAACCTTGAAATTGTCCTGGCTTCTTTATTTATCATGCAATTTTGATCATTCTTTCACCCTTTTCCCAGTTTCTTATAACTTTCAATATTGAAGCTTGTTTGGATAAATGACAAAATTCCATTTAATGGTAGAACATACAGAAAAATACAAATGTATTACCGAATGGTTATGTTGCGGTAGTTTCTATTGGCAAATATACTACCCTTTACACTAGAGCTACATTTTATGTCATTTATTTTGTCTTACAGTTTGTTCTCATTATGCATTTTTTCTTTTCTTTTTCATGAATATTTGCAGGGGGTGAGTAAACAATCTTTTTCGAAGTAAATAAATTAAATCACCGTTTTTTACTCATATTCATTTTAATTTGCTTACACTGGAAATAAGAACTTCCAAATGTGTGTAACAGTTGCATTATATTGTGTTCTTTTGCAATTTCTCCTGTTGTGCTTAGTAGCTTTAAGAATTAAGCATTACATTTTGTGTATCCATTAAATTGGTAGATGCTATAAAAGACATTTCTAATCTGTTAAAAGTTTAATTAAAATATGTGTTTTGCTTCCAATCTTAAAAGTTTGGTTAGGTGAAATTTCGAAAAGAAATAATAAATTTAAGTTTGTGTCTAAAGCATAAATTTTGATTATACATGTACATTATTTAAAATCGTAATTTCTTTCATTTCATGACCTGAATCTTGGTGCATATCTTACAGCATGTAAGTACATATTTGATGTATTTTAACCCTTAACCCGCTAAGCACGACTATAATAGCCTTTGCGTCCATTGTAAACCCAGATCAGTCATTTCCCCCAAAACACCCCTTTGTCACATAAATGGAATGGTCTTAATTTAAAAAAAGAACAGTCCATTATATATATGTAACGGGTTAAGGGTTAATATTTGAGTTGGTGAGGGGCCTTAGTAGTAACTTAGTGGATAAGGCCTTGACTTTAAAGCTATATAGGTCTGCCACTTGTAGGTTCACTCCCGTTTGAATCCCACTGGGAGCTCGACTTGTAAGTGAGGAAGTGTCAATTCTTACGGAAGGCGAGAGGTGTACAGTACTGGTTCTACCTAGGAAAAGTGGGTGGTCTGCCTCCACCACAAAAAAAACGACCGTCATAGATAACCTTGTTTTGAAAATGACGTAAAACACCATACAAGCAAACAAACAAATGTTCGCTTCCTGGCAGAGTCATGTCTGATTCATCTCATCTCCCTCTGAGGTTGCTGTCCCAATATAACCTAATATGATGTGTCACTGGATGTAAAACCCTATTTCATTTCATTTCTTATACTATGATACAACACTGTATACATCTTATGAATTCATCTGTTGTATAGTAAATTATTTCTTGCATGTCAGATAAAGAGATACACATTTTACACATTTGTTGGAAAATCTGATCTTATTTATTGGGGCAGATAAAAGACACGCAAATCAACAATGATGTTGATAAATCAACAGTTGTATGATATTGTATAAATATACATAAAAACACTGATTGTTGGTGATGTGAACAAACAATATGTCATTTGTATGCAAGAAGACTGACTGTCCAACTGGGCCAACATGGCCAAAGTCTCCACTTGTAGCTCCAGTGGACAACTGGCCCACACCCCACTTGGAGCTCCACTTGAGAGCTCCACTGGTCCTTCATGGCCCACACCCCACTTGGAGCTCCACTGGGCCACTGTGGCATATACCCCACTTGGAGCCGCACTGGGCTACCGTGGCACACCCCCCACTTGGAACTCCACTGGGCCACCGTGGCCGACACCCCACTTGGAACTCCACTGGTCCTTCATGGCCGACACCCCACTTGGATCTCCACTGGGCCACCATGGCCCAAACCCCACTTGGAGCTCCACTGGGCAACCATGGTCCACTCCCCCACTTTGAGCTCTGCTGTTCCTCCATGGCCCATATCCTGCTTGGAGCTCTATGCCCCTATCTTTGATACATAACCCAGTATTTTATATTTATCGTTTATAATTGTGTCATGCTGGTATATTTGCAAACACATAATTTGTAAGATGCAATGTCACTTATATTAAAATATGTTTTATTTTCCACATAATTTTACGGAATGTTTGGTTAAATTTGTTTAAAAAAAAAGTGTTGTGAGTAGTTGATGACAATGTTTTATTCTACCACTACAGACGGCATTACATTGGGCAGCTAAACATGGCCGACCAGAGGTCGTGAAAATGTTGGTTGGCAAACCGGGAGTGAACGTGAATCAAAGAACCGTAAGTTGTTACATATAATGGATACATGTTAAAGTTCCTCGGCCATGTTTTGTTTCATGAACATGTTTATGTTTATTTAAATCGAAATCAATACACAACAATAGATAATTGATAATAATACAAAAAGGTGACCGTTCTTCTTTAAATCATCAGACTGTGAGTCTGTTAATAAAAAATAGCTCATTTACTCTATCTACATAATCGTTTTGATTTATCAAGATTTAAAGGAACGCATGGCAATCTTGAAGCATTTATCAAACATATTATAAAATCTTCAGTTTCATTACTTTAAACCTGCTTGCATATTATTAAATGAAAGGGTAATAAAATCAGGAGTTTTCAATGTTTCTTCGTTTAAATATTCAACCGGTTTAAATATATTATTCGTGCAACAGTTCTGTTGAATGTTATAGACTTGTGGGATAGAGAAATGTAAAATGTTTCAGTTATTTTCTATTGATGAATGAAATTTTAATTTTATGACTTAGCTGCTAACATAGGATGTAGTGTTCTAAAATGTGCAGTAAAAAAAAACCTAACTACTATTTTATATGTGTAAGCATTTTATTGTAACATATTCTTTTTTCTTTCATATGCTGTAATGCAGAATGTAAGTACATCTTTGTATATATACACTATACTTGCTGTAGAATTTGAGATGATGTTTTATATAGTTTAAGTTACTCTCAAGAATTGGAGGCAATGTTTATATCAGTGACCATGATGACAGCTTGAACAAGTTCAATAACCAGGCAGACTTGAATAGACACGGCAGAATTGTGGCCCTTGATTGAATAAAAAGTGCTATGTTTTGCATGATATAATGTAAATGAGATTAAAAAAATCATTAAGCAACGTTATGGACACCATACAGCCTTAAACCAGTAGAGCGATACAGCCAGAGGGCCTCTTGTATATCAAGTTCTCAACAATGCTAGTGTGCTTTATAAATGAGTGCATTTATCATCGATACTGTTTTATAGCATTATTTTTACCAGTATTATACAGGTACTTTTGTAATTTCTTAAAAGTTTTATATGTGTTATTTGTTCTTCTTTTCCATATCCTGTCATTCAAACAGGGGGTAAGTTTTAATTGTTTAATATATATGTATATTTATTTTATTGAATCAAGCTTTTAAAAAGAAATATATCGACAATTTGACTCCATTCGTCATTTGCAATTTACCTTGTAAAGTTGCAGATCTGGGTCTGTATTCATCGAGCTTCTTAGCAAATCTTAGTCATTTTATCAGTTGTTTAAATACATTTTTTTATCGATTTAAGATGTTTTCTTAATATTGTTAATACGGTTATGGAAAAATAAAACCTACAGCTATATATTTATCTTAAAATAGATGGTTTATAGTGTCCCTGAGAAGTTAATAAGGATATTTAAAAATGTGCAAAAGTCTTATTGTTTTCCGCTGAAGTTGCTTTATGAGTACAGGCCCTGGCCTGGAATTCACCAACCATTCTTCAAACTATTCTTAGACTTGAGCTCAAGTACTGAAAATTCATTTACACATATTTCCATGACCTTCAAAGATAAACAATCGTAAGAAGTTGCTATTTATTAGTATGCATCATCGTTATACATAGCAGCTTGTTATGAATGCTTATTCTGTAAACTTATAAAAATATTTGTGATTGAAATTTACATACTTGAGCTGAAGTCTAAGAATATTCTCAAGAACGGTTGGTGAATTTCAGGCCAGGTATAGTTTGGTACTTGCTTTAATACAGTGAAATCAGTATTCATATTAATTACATGCAGGTGTTGATTGGGCATACATATTTGCAGAGAAAAAAAAATGAAACATTTCATTTGTTTCAAAAGAATCAGTTGTCTTTTGTATATAATTTCTGAATAAAAATGGATTCAAACCAATAGCTAGCTCTCTAATATACAGTGTATGTTAAGTAAAAAATGTGAATAATAAAGGTTCACATGGCAATCTGGATTCTTACACAATTTGAATAAATATACAGTGTATGTTTAGTAAAAAATGTGAATAATAAAGGTTCACATGGCAATCTGGATTCTTACACAATTTGAATAAATATACAGTGTATGTTTAGTAAAAAATGTGAATAATAAAGGTTCACATGGCAGTCTTGATTCTTACACAATTTGAATAAATATACAGTGTATGTTTAGTAAAAAATGTGAATAATAAAGGTTCACATGGCAATCTGGATTCTTACACAATTTGAATAAATATACAGTGTATGTTTAGTAAAAAATGTGAATAATAAAGGTTCACATGGCAGTCTTGATTCTTACACAATTTGAATAAATATACAGTGTATGTTTAGTAAAAAATGTGAATAATAAAGGTTCACATGGCAATCTGGATTCTTACACAATTTGAATAAATATAAGTCATGTTTGATAATTTTTAAATTAATGCAAAACAAATTATTGTTGAGTATAACCCATCAATAATTTAATAATACCTATTATAAAATAATGAAGAAAACATTATATTCCAATGATTATGTTCTAGAGCTTTAAGTAAAGAAAATAAGAAGAGACATTTAATATAAAATTAATCTAATTTCTAGTTTTATCGCTTGATAAATACTTCAAGATTGCCATATGTCCATTTAATAAGAGCCAGTTTAGTATTAAAAATAACTGTAATTAACTTGTATTTCAGGGGTACACAGCTTTACACCTGGCGGCTATATATGGACATGAAGAAGTCATAGAACTGTTGATTAATGGATTCAGTAAGTAGCTTTTCTTATAATGTCGACTATCTCCTCAAAACACATGCATGCATTTGTGGTATACTTCAACACAGTGCTTGCTTAAATAATTGTCAGAATAATTGACAAAACTTGGCAGATACATTGGGTGTTCACGAACACTTTTTTATCAGAATTTATTAATTATGACAATAGTGAAAGCGTTACTGTATTGCGTAAAATGTATTTGATAGGGAAAGTCAGAATTTGTGCTACAATGGTAAAAAAAGTTGCAACTTTTCTGGTCGCGGAGTTTTTGTGTTCAGTCACTTTCTCAGAATCTGTATGCACTAGGAACTCCAATCTTTGGTTATATATGTACAACTAAACATGATAAATGTGGATGCGACCTTGACCCTCCACGTAATAATTGTTGGGGTATTCAATTTTTGCGTTACGGTCACTTAGTTCTGTTTCCCTCAAATTACATTCAGAAGATAAACCAAATGTTGGTGATGTAACTCAACATAAGTTGCACTCATTTAGACATCCTTTATACATGTAAAAGTTCAGTGTATGCAATACAACATTTTGAGAGACAATTTAAAATTCTTACACCTAAAGAGAGCCAGAAAGCTATTTATGTTTTTGCCTAGTTTGATCAAATTTATTCGTTTATTGTTTATTGTTACATCTGCTTGACTAAGTGAAATTCACGGTCAGTTTTATCTCTTGTTATAGAGGCAGACCCCAACATACGAGATTACAGCGGCAAGAAAGCTAAACAGTATCTACGTAACTCCGCATCCAGTCGTTCGCAACGTAAGTCAGTTTCTAGTTTAGCTGACGTGGTCGACAGTTCTGTCTTCACTACAAGTATTAACCTTAGACATACGGTCGGGGGCAGTAACCCCGTTCAACTCCGTCACAATCCGCATTTACCCATAAGCACTCCGCAAGACTTTAGACGAGTAAAGAGTGCAAATATGATGATTAGTTCCCCAACTGATTTCCGACATGTTCAGGGTTCGAATTTCAGTGACGAAATCGGTGGTTTTGGGATAGGTTCACTTCGCGCATCGGTAAAGGTTGACCGATTTCCTTTCTCAGATAATTCGCAAGAAGATACTAGAAATTCAACAAATTTTTAGGATTTTCTGTTAGATTCTTTTTCAAAATGCTTTATAGCTTTCTACAAATTGTTGCTACAAAATTTTCTTCAAACATGACATACCGGTGTGTTACTGGCATATTTTATATTGACATTTTATATAAGACTCATGGTTGTAGGCTATATTATACCCCCGCTTTTACAAAGTGAAGCGGGGGCTATATAGGAATCATGCTGTCCGTAACATCCTGTAGCGTAACACAGTTTTGTCACGCCGCATCTCGTCCAGTCCCGTTGTGTCTCATCGCGTAACACATTTTTCATTACTTGCATTTCCCTTAAATAGAATTTAAGCGGGGGTATTCATCACCTTCTAGTTCATGAAGTATTTGAATAAACGTTTGTAGTGTACAGACATTTGCATTTTGATGTTTGTAAAGATTATATTTATACAGTCACTATTTTGTAATTTATAGGAAAAAAAGCTTTATTATCATTCCTTGTTTTACAGTATATTTATATTTTATTTTTGGGTTGCTCACAAGTATTAAACTCAGTATATATATGCATGTTGTAAACCCTTATTATATTTATTTTGGTGTGTTAAATCACTGAATAACACCTGTCATCAAGAGCTAGGTATAAAAACGAGCAAGTCAGTAATTGGTTCACATATCATCAGGATTATGACTTAAAGTTTTAGGCCTTTCTTCAAAATTACATGGACCAATCTCATTCAATAGATTGATGTAAAAGCTGATTGTCCTAACATTGCTCCTTCATAGGTTGGCTGATCAATCTAATCTTTAGATTTATCAGTGTTAGGGTTAATTTTTGTTAGATTGGCTTAACCTTTAGACATATTTGTTGGCATTTGGGCGATTTATCTTACTTTTCATTGGTCAACCTATCGTGGCTGGTTAATATTTGATTGATTGACCTATCCTTTAATAGATTTATCGGCATTGACGAGTCTGTCTAGCTTTACAGCCATCAGTCTGTCTTGACTGTTATTTGGTTGATTGGCCTATGTAAGGGCAAGGTAGATCATCATATTCTTGCATACTGGATAAAGTTATCCGTGTTTTACATGGGTGCTGGACAGCCTGATCTTACACATGGGGGAAGATAAAAGTCACGCGCTGATAAAACAATGACTTTCATGATTTCATTGTGTAAATAAACATGCAAAATGTTAGTAGTTGGTGACGTCCCAACGTGCAGAATATAAATGGTATGCAAGAAAAATAATCAATTGTGGGTATCCGGTTCAGATAAGGAAATTCCAACACTTGGTATAGTTGTTTTAATCTGAACCTCGGCAGAGCCTCGGTTCCGATAAAAACAGTTATACCTCTTGTTGGAATTCCCGATCTTCACCGGATATCCATTAAAGATTCTTCTATTCTGACTGTCAAATGATGATGTACATTCAGACCTGCTTGGGAGGCCACCTCTATTTAGAGACCACATTCTTTAGAAGAGACCACCAATTCAGTTCCCAGTATTTTTTAAAAATTCAAATTCACCTGTATTATGAGCACCTGTGTTAAGAGACAAATTTTGCTTATCTCTTCTGTCATCTCTTTATACTATTTTGACTGTACTTTGAATTACACAGTAGATCACTAATATTGGTTTAGTTTTAAAATGAATTTTTATTCTTCCATACTCTACCAAGGTAAATCAACTTTCTGTCCGTGTTTTCGTTTGTTCTTTCAGCTTATGTTTGGTATGTGTTTTAAAACAGCAATGAACTGAAGCATTCACGCATTCCCCAGTTATTCATCTACTGCAAAAGAATAACACTGTATGATTCAGCAAACATTTTGTTGCAGTTAAAATGTTGAAGTGTGAACTTCGTATGATGATTATATAAATTGTAAAACCGCTTTTGGATGAGTTTTCTCCCTGTTAGACTGTTTTAATAATATTTAACCGACATAAAATTATGCATGAAATGAACATGAATGTTTTGAATCTTTTGGTTTTTCGTGAATAACTTGGCTGATGGCTGGGCTCTTGATCAAAATGCTAATCATTCTGAAACAAGATATATCAACAAGATATATATATAAAGAAAAAAAAGCAAGTGACAATGATTATGAGTTGCGTTAAACTGCCTTTGCTATTTAAATAAGTAAGTGTATTATTTATAAAATAAGATTTGCTTTACTTACTTTGTGAGGATATCTCGCTAAGAGTCCCTGTCACTGGAACATCTTCTTCTAGTTCTGCTTTGGTACTGCCCAAGCACAAAGCCTCACAGGCAGTGACATCAGCAAAATGGTTAACAATTCATTATTATACAATTAAAACTTGATGTCTAGGCGATGTAGATCTGTAGATGAATACTGAGAATGTCGACAGAACAGTGTCCCGTTTTATTAAACATCTTACGATAAGTCTCAAATTTTAAAATCGTTCACATATTTGCACCTAAACATTCAATGTACCGTAGACAATTATTTGTGCATTATGTGCAGAAATATCAAACGTATAAGAAAATGAAATGATATTGCGTTCCATTTATGAATTGTAAATCAAAGTAAAGAATTTAGGAAATTAACTTCGATCAAAATTGTCATAAGTTGTTTCATAAACCGTGCCCGGGCATGCACAAGTTCAGGGGTTATGCATTTCAGTCTTGGATAGCTTGAGGGAGGAAGCTGTTCTTATACTGTTCGTGGTTAGTATGAAGCTGGATGAAGGCTGCATCCGGTGTTCTTGTTTTATCCTATATCGTTTCTTGGATGGGGACGTAAACCTGGCGGAGACTATCCTCAGAGCTTGTTAAAGAACCATAGGAATCTATTTATTAGTAGGGCAGGTTTCCTATTTATTCTTCCCCTCTCTCTTAGGCAACTTACTCTAAATAACCTATCCTGTGTTGATGAACCATTGAACAAACTTCTATTCAAGTGTGATACAAGAAGCTGCTATGTTACGTTTGTTATCCCACATCAATCCTTGTTGTTATATTTGTTTGTGTTGCTTGTTATCGCAAGATAATTTTAGGTAGGAATGTTTATTTATTATTGGTAACAGGATATGGAGCTAAATGTTTTAATCATTGTGTACACCAAATGGCATTCATTTATTATAAGGCCATAATAAATTAATTGCTAGATTCTCATCCCTGCCCGTCCCCGTTTTTTCATGCCGCCTCGGTAAATTTTATTGCTTCAAAAATTTTTTTTAATAATAATAAAAAAAAAAAAAAAAATTGCTGAAAGTATGAAACACTATTAAAAATGTGTTTTCAATCTTGGAAGTTCTCAGTAGTATGTTTTACTATTTTTGCCTTGTACCGAGGCCATTTTCCATTTGTCGTATAAAATAAAAAATAAAACTTCACCCCCTTTAAATTTGGATGAGAAACTAGCAATTAATTTATTATGGCCTAAATTATACCAAAGTCACCATTGGTCTCGCAGGGAGGTTAAGACTGCTGTGCATTGTAGATACTATCATCCAACGACATGTCCCAGTTTAACCATCTGTAGGCTATTCCTTTATTTTATTTTGTTTATTTTATTTTTATACTTACAGAGTTTCATTGCACCGTTTTGTTTTAATTCATTGTAGGCTCTAAATATGTACAGAATAGATCGTGGAGCGTACCGACTGATAAGTCAGATAGTACTGATAGAATGGGTACATTGTAAACTACTGTATGCGGGCGCTAATTATTTGCAGGTGCTCTATTTTTGCAATATTAGTAGAAATTATCTATTGGTGCCAGAATATTAATTAGTGCCAAAGTTAACGTTTTATAATCTTAACTAGTATAGCCGTTGGTAAAAACTTTTTATTATCTCACATTAACAAGTTGTTAGGTTATTTTTGTTTAGGGCTTAGTAATACACAACATTAGTTGCAACAGAATTTTATAATAAAATGTCTGTTTAAAAAAGGTATTCAGCTATGCTGGATTTAATTATTTGTAATTTTACGAGATCTACATGTATAATCAATAGCTAGTTTATTATTAATCGAGTTACATTATTTTTACATCTTGGTTAGCATAATGAATGTCATGCAGATAATTAAACACTTGACAGTTTGGTTTAGGACTTAAATTCTGATTTTGAATTTTATATAACAATGGATAATTGTAAAAATTAGAAAAATAAATAGCATAAATTTATACGAACAACATACAGAGGGCCTATGACCTTCAAACACTGCTAATAAATCAGTTTCAGAATATTGCCAAAATAAAGCACTACGTACAGATAAAAAGCGCAATACAGTGTAGATCTGGCACGAAGAAATGTACTAAGTCGTAGTTGCTAGTTTAGACTCAGTAATGTCCCAATTATCATCTTCATCATCTACTACATCCACATAATTATTGTAAAAATTGTAAAAAAACAACTACATATATATATACTGAACCAAACAGCTAACGCACCAGTAGTATCTCAATAACAACAATCAATAAATCAAAACAAAGGACTAGGTATGATAAGGGACAAAATTGGCCCCCAAAATTGAAAGTTTTACTGCACAAGTTTTGAATATCTAGTTTAACTACAAATGAACTGAATCAATATTAAAACTCATTACAGGTATGTTTGAAGGCTCTAAATGAGTTTAAGAGCCTCACAAACAAGGCATTTTCTTTCAAAAATTGACATTTTTGTTCATTTTCAGCAGTTTTCGATCAGTGTTTGGTCTTGGAAATATAGAGCGCACCCTCGAGACAGCTGATTTTTTGTTAAAACAGGTACTTGATATGGATGCATTATCAGCCAAAAAACTGTGTGTGCTGGGAGGTGCGCTCTATATTTTTAGAATCAAAATCTTGCCCAGAAAGGTCCAAAATCTACAAAATCTAACAAAATTACCAAAAGTGCCATTTTTTGAGACCCTGTTTTTTATTCTAGTTAAATAAAATAAAAATATATTTTGAAGATAGAATATGATCAATTTTACTTCAACACGCACAACAGATTATATGTAAATATTACCTTATCATACCTTGTCCTTTCATTCTGAACGAGACAAATATCTTGTCAATAACGACTGTAAATTTAAAAAAATCATTCAAATCACCTGTCTCCAACGGTACCAGTCGGCATATAATAAGTTCATACATTAAAGGTATTGTCTACTTGTGCGTTAGCTGTTTGGTTCAGTATATAATTGATTTTTCTTTAAACCAAAAATACAATTACCTGATGTAGTAAAAGGACCTTCTGTCAGAGTTAGTTTTCGTCATCGTACGCACCAACTTCATAAATCCTGGTAGGCGTCTACACTGAGATCGAACTTGTAAATCTTTGTCTTCAGTTGACTTTCTAGTGTTGAGTATTCAGGCATTATTATGATTTAGTAACACTGTCTCTGTGTACTTCGGTTTTCCATTATTCCATTATTCTGTACATGAATATGTTTCAGTTGTAAAAAGTCGCAAAGGACTGGGTAAGGCCATTTCCACGCCATAACAAATCAGCTACAGCAGTAATGTTTGAAATGTTTCTTCTAAAGATATTAAATATTATTATTTACTATTCTTTTAGAAATAAGAGAAAAAGACAATAAATGAAAATGAGAATCTTTAGTACATGTTTTGTTAGTTTCGTGGAGATTTTCTGTAGCCAAGTGTGAAATAAACTGAATGGAATTTAGGCTCCTCCTTTGACAGTAGGTCCTTTGGTTATGTGAAGAAAACAAACCATTTTCATTTAAAATGTATAACTTAGACTTCTGTTTTATCAAATATACACTCATCATTCTTTGTTACATATTCTTGCATTATGTTTATGAATTAAAACTCTGTAATTTCACAAGTACACTGTGGCAATACTCTTTCACTTGTACACTTTCTGGTAGTGAACATTATACATTTCAGTACCATGAATGTATATTATAAAGACTAGGTTAATATCACCAGCTAGTACTGTCACTTTTATGTAGCATTAACTTGACAACCTGGTCCAGATAAAATATTGATTATTATTATGCTTGAGAAATACAAGGCAAAAGTATTTCGCTTATAAAACTTTATTTTTATTTTATACTCATAGTAACATGTCAATGCTGTTAGGTATTTTGATAAGTTTAATAGATAAATCTTGTACTTTTTATTCAATCCGGAAAGGTTATAAAGATATCGTTTTCAAAAGTGTTCGAACATTTTTTTCACAACAAATATTAAAGTTGGGAAAAGTAGATAATCTGCTTGTTCTTGAATGATCATACCAGTCTGGCTTTATACGACCAGTCTGACTTTATATGACCAGACTGGCTTTATACGACCAATCTGGCTTTATATGACCAGTCTGATATTATATGACCAGTCTGGCATTATATGACCTGTCGAGTTTTTTTGAGCTGTTTGGCCTTATATGACCAGTCTGGCCTTATATGGTCAGTCTGACCACCTTTCTTACCCGGCCTAATATGATTATACCAGTCTGGCCTAATTGATTATACCAGTCTGGCCTAATATGAACAGACTGGCCTTATATGAACAGACTGGCCATTTATATGAACAGTCTGGCTTTACATCCCTTCTCATTTCTCATTACTCTTCTTGTACTAATGCTTTTCTAGCTTTTGCATGCCACTACTGTTAACTTGCATTTAGTAATGGTTATTCACAACCTTGCATGAACAGAAGCATTTTGAAAAAAGTGAAACGTGTGAGGGTCAGAACATTTTTAATAAAAAAAAGAGACTGCCATAAAGCTTTGGTGTTTTGATTAATAATATGATACATAGCTTTAGTAGGTAAAACTGTACATAGTTTTGGGAAGGTTAAGTTTGATCTGTATAATTTTTTTTTATATAATAATAATATTTTTTGCAGAAATGGATACCTTAAGTTTGATTTATAATTCTTGATAAATAAGAAAAGCTATAGCTTGTTGAAATCAATGTACAGCTGTGCATAGATATAGCTTCTGGACAAACGTTAGCTAGACCTGTGAACATTTAGAAACTTACAGACTTACTAAGTGTAGAAGGAAGGCTATATATAGCTCTAAGCTTTTTGCAAAATGTATAGCTTCATTATTTTGTATAAAATTGACTGGTCAAAAAAGGAAACTTTCCTTCAGCAGATACATCTTGTTAAGCCATAATAAATTAATTGCTAGTTTATCAGCCAAACTTATTTCAAAATAGGGGCGTGGGGGGTAACATTTTATTTTTTATTTTATTTTATACGACAAATGGAATATTGCCTCGGAACAAGTCAAAAATAGTAACACGTACTAGGTTTCTTCCAAGATTGAAAACATTTTTAATAGTGTTTTATACTTTCAGGCACATATTCATTTAAACATTTAAACATTTTCGGCTCTCGAAACAGCGGTAAAATGCAGAAAGCTGTTTTTTTGTTTTTTCAAGAAATAAAAATTGCCAGGGCGGCATAAAGAAACGGGGTTGAGGCGGGGATGATAATCTAGCAGTTAATTTATTATGTTGTGATGTATTATGAACGATGAATTATGAAGATATTGCACAGTTATTTCCGTTTTATACTCTATATCGAACCAAGATCTTCAATATGAGCGTGAGAGCTTTAGAGCTTTGGCTCAAGGGCTGATATCAGTCGAGGTTAAAATAGAGTTTGATATAAAAATAGCCATGCAATGTTCTTTTTATCAAATATTTTCACTTTTAGCGTTACAGTCAAGGTGCAATATTAAATGTGTGGTATGGGATAGCTTTTCAGAAAACGTGTGATATTAAAAGTTTGATATACTTATAACATAAGCTTATCAATAAAGGTGCGATATTAAAGGTGTGTTATAGGGTAGCTTTTAAATTTTGCAGTAAAAGTGGGATAGTAAGGGTGCAATAAACAGGCACATGCAGTAAAGGATAAAAAATGGGAAGCTTTTTGTGTGGGAGTAAAATTGCTTATGGCGACAAGTGGGTATCACATATGTAGAAATAATGTATTCTTTTCTACATAAATTATTATGTGATAAAAAGAAGGAAAGCTATAGCTGTGTTGGAAAGATGTGCTTTTAAAATGGTGATCTTGGTATAAGGAGGCCAGCCAATGTCCTATAACAGAAATATATACAGTATTTTCTCTGTAGCACCCGGGCGCTAGGCAAAATACCAGGTGGGTACTCTAATAAAATTGAAAATAAATCAATAATATTTTTAAAGTAGATACAAAATTATTTTTTTCGATTTGTGTGTACAAAAGTGAAAATGCATTGAATTCAAAGGATTTTTAATTATTTATTTTTTGGGGGATTGCCGGAGTTGTGGGTGGGGCGTGCTTCTGTTAGGGAAGGTGCTCTTATTAGGGAAAATACGGTATGTACAAAAACCGTAGCTGGTTGTATATTAAAGGCTGTTATGAGATTTTTTATTATTAAGCGATCTTTTCAATACAGCATTTTGAACGCCAGACTGTAAAAACTGTTGCCTCGCAGTCCAATTTGCAAAGCTACATGCAATACAAGACTTTAGCTGCTTTCAGTGTGTTAATAAATACAACTGAAATATAAAGTAGAAGCTATGCCAAAGGGAAGCTGGCGTAAACTAATACTTGCATGCTAATGGCATGCCTGTAGATAATTGTTACAATCATGCATTTTATTGTGGAGTGACACAGGGATTTGGAAAGTACAACAGGCGAAATATAGTCGGAAAGCAGGATGCTGCAAAACTTTTCTAGAAACAGGACAAATGTAAAACATATTTGGAAAGTGGGACAAAAGTAAAAACTATTTAGGAAATGGGAAAACGGGCAAAATATTCAGGATGAGGGACAAACATGTAGCCAGACAATTTAAAGAGGTGAAAAAATGGCTGAAAAAAAATATGAGAACGTATGAAGAAGAAAAAAAAGAGTCCCCTGTGTCACACCCTTCTGTATACACACTTTGTGCTGGTGGAATCCTAATGGCTATATGGCTTGTGAAAGCTGGCATTTATTAACTGATAAACTATAATAATTTAAGCCGGGCATTCATTTGTACATGATCCTTGGTGCGCGTCCATATCCGTGTCAGTGAAAAATCGGTTATACAGAGAAAATGTTGGGAAACATCCATCAGTTCCATGTCCGTATCAGCATCCACGACAAAGCGCACATTGTGCGATTTTTGACGGACACGGACAGTACGGATGTGGATACGGACACGGATCAGGTAAAAATGGATGCCCAGCTTTACCAGTGGTTCTGGAGTAATTGTACTTTTGTCTTGATAAGGAAATTTGGGGAATGTCAATCTAAATCAATGTTAAATACACGCATTGATAAAATTGTCCAATTAATATACCAGTAATGTAAATTGATCATTTGAGTATATATGTATTTCAATTTATGCCTTGTTATTTTTCATTGTGATATATATTTTGTATTTGTTAGTTATGATTAAACATGTTTATAAAACATAAAGTTTGTTTTTGTTGATAAAATGGGATTATCTTAGTGAAAATTCCTGAAATATATATCTGAAGTTATATGACTGTAAAACAAGGTTAGACAAATTAAGTAAATTTAAGAATATACACGAGAAATGGCACTTTCCAGAGAAGTGGTATTTTACAGAGAAATGGCGCTTACACGAGAAATTGCGCTAAGATTATATGTGTGCATCATTATAACATGTTGCATTATAAGATTAAATTCATATTTTCTGTTGTTTATTGGAGTGTAAACTTTGAAGAATATCGTAAAGATTTGTGGGTGATTCGGCAACATTTAAATTACACTTTAATTTAAAGTCAGAATATGCTTATTAAAACATAAACTGAAACAGTTGACCACTCGGAAGCATTACAACTTAGAGAATTACGCTAACAAATAAACTGAATAAAATGAAACTGTACACGCTATGCCGAATAAATATTTGTGTACTAATTACGCTGTATCCCCTACACGCTGCGCCAACGCTAAGCACAACACAGAAAGTTTGCAGATCCAAATGGTTTATTTATAGCATAAGGTATTGTTTATGTAAACACAAGAGTTAAAATGTCAGCATGCCTTTCTAACGAAGCGTATTTTCTAATCCGTTGTTTCTATTAATGACTGGGTACATCAGGTAATATTATACACAAATACTTGACACAATGTCTCTATCGTCTTCGTTAAGGTTAACAATAAGCATATTCTGACTTTAAAAACACAATCATGGTAGTACAGAGTAAAATTGTCCGCTTATCATACCGGAGGTCCCAAGTTGGGTCAGTCCAAAAAATAAAACTCATAAAAATGGTACTATTAGCTCCTTTGCTCAATGTTCAGCATATCAAGGGTAGTGCTAGTACTGGTCGGGCCGGTGCCAGTATAATGTGACTGGTGGGGTATTGTACTATGTGATTACGGAGTGGTATTCCAGTGTGCCAGCTCTATAAAGTTGAGCCCATCATGATATGACTGAAAGACCTTAAACCCCGTACGTAATTACATACACATACCGGTACATGCGCCCCAATAAACTACAGAAAACATGAATTTTATCCTAATAAATCTCTTACGTTTTTGTTAACGTGTTTATAACAGATTTATTTGCTTTGAAAATTAAAGCGTTTCCTTCTGTTTAGAAAGCTTCAAAAATGAATCTTACATACATATCTGCAAAGTTTCTATGAACTATGAAACTAAGCATATTTTGACATATGAAAAGTCATTCTCTGTGGTCAGTGAAATCAGTTATTATGCAATACACTTGATGCGCATATAGAATCCTATTGAAATAAAGAAAATTCAGTTTTAAAAAATGACCGATTATGAGATGGAGGAAAAGAATTACGTTCTTAAAAGAACAGATACATAAACTGGAACTTAAAAATATTTAATCCATAATAATTTTAGACAGATATTAATGCTAGTTCAGATTGTTTAAAGGTACTTCTGCATGATTTTTTTTAATTCCTCAATTCCACATTTTTTTCTAATTTTATTTCCGCTCACCTGGGATTGAGGTATATAAGTTCCCCTGAGAATGGGGTAAATGGTGAGTACACTATAACATACAGATAGGATTCCTTATCCTTTATAGGCTTGGCTAGAAGGGTAACTTGCAAATGCTATTTAAAAATCGTAAAATGTATCGGAACTAATGTTTAACAAAAATATAATTTGGATCAGCTGCCAAAAAATAATATGCAAGGATAATTTTGACAAAAATGACTGCTTCTATATAATTAAGAAATAGAACATCGTTTACTGTGAATTATCGTTTAATATATCACGATTTGGAGTTCAATTGCACAATAATTTCACGAGCACGAAGGGCGAGTGAAATTATTGTTTAGAATTGAACGACAAACCGTGATATATTATAGATAATTCACCGTAAACGATGTTCTATTTCTATTCTAATACCCCTAAAATGTGAAAATAACGCACACATCTGAAATCTTTCGCAATGCTTTGCTTGCTCTCCTAACGTTGCATACGTTACAATGCGGAATGCGGAATGCGCAATGCTTATTCTCCTAACGTTGCAAAAATTACAGTGATATATCGTTCAATATAACGAGATATTTTAAACTAGGCTATATAGTGCGGGTGTATTAGAATTTATAATATATATATAATAACAGCTTCAAAAAAAATGGCTGATTTCTTTTTCTATTTAAGACAAATTAACCATGTTGCTTCAGTTCTAAAAAGATTAAAACATGATGTTACACAAAATGTCAAATGAATGACAAGTTTACCATCTTGTGTCATTTAAGGCATTTGTAACACATTTTTTTTAGAAGCTGAAAGCATCGAAAAATTAAAGTCTGTTCATGTAATTTCAAAACATTTTCTGTTTAAATAGCATTCATGTGACATGAAAGGAAAATTTGCACTGTGCATGTGAAGTTTACCTTGACGTATAGAGGCTTGCATACTGTTGTGTTGCAAACAAATCTTAAAATAAAACATTTTTGGCGATAGCTTATATATTGTTAGCTGACAATTCTGCACTTTTTGTGTAAACACCCTTTCCAAATGCATCCTTATAGTTTGATTCAGAACCGGAAGCAAAACATTTTTGTATAATTCTGCACTTTCTATTATATCACACATAATTTTGTTTTTTCATACTATTTTGTCAATAAAAATGTGCTTATGTTCTCAGAATGTGTTGTACTTTGCTAGTTTTAGTTTTATATAAATTAAAAGAAAAAGGAATAAGTTAAGTGCATGTCACTTTTGGAAGTAAAGGTTTCGAATAAATATAGTTTAATGTTAAATCTTCAAATTTATAGTGGGTTGGATGTTTTCCATTGCAATACTCTAGCATAAAGTCAAGCCTATAATTGGGTAAGGGTAGCATTAGTTAAAAAGAGTGGAGTGTACGTATAATACATCATTCGGTATTTAATAATCATCATCATCGTCATCATCATTATCATCATCGTCGTCTACATCACCCACATTAAACCGTGTGAAAGTTAACATTGAACTATCCCTATTCATCATTCACATCGAATTACTCTCCCTACTGTGAAACAGGTTTACCAAAATTGTAGAAAAGTGGGAAAAACTGAAATTAATTAAAACCACTTTACGTTAGCAGAGATATATTTACACTTTTGTTTCGTTTGTCAGCTGCATTGTTGTTTTACAAAGATGATGCATCTTACTTGAACCTGATTCACATAATCCTGGTGTCTGATTGTTCATTCCCTGTATTACTATTTAATACATACCGTAATGCAAACTGTAGATTGTCTCTATCTACTCGGACAAACTTTTTTTAGACTGTGATTCTTTACCATTATTATAATTGGTTTGTTTTGATTTGTTTTGTTTTTCCCAATTAACCCTTAACCTGCTACATATATATAATGGACTGTTCTTTCTTTGAATTAAGACCATTTCATTTATGTGGAAAAGGGATGTTTTGGGGGAAATGACTGATCAGCAGTTGGACATTGTAAACCCTGATCGGCCTGTGAGTTACTCGCAGGCTGATCTGGGCTTACACTGGACGCTAAAGCTATTATAGTCGTGCTTAGCAGGTTAAGGGTTAACATGTGCTTTATCATGTGAATCCTAAGCTAATGCCTCAATTTTATCTGTTCTTTATTTAATTATTTAATATAATGATTTGTTTGTTTTTTCCTTGGCATTTTTTTCTAATTACCGATTAGTAGGAGGCCTAGTTTATTTTGTAAAATGTCTTCTTTGAAGTTTATTGCCCAGTTTCTGTTTTGTCTTTTCTTAATCATTATGTGGTCTCGCCTTAATTCCATTAAGCGATGAGAAAACTTATATTAGCAGGATTTTATCAAGGATATTTCGACAGTAAAACACGTTTAAAAACATTTTTTTACTGAAAAATGCGATAACCTGTTTAAAATTACCTATTAAATGGTTTAATTTTACCATAATTATGCAAACTTTTTAAGCCGAAATTAAAGTTTTATTTCATACCCCCAGCCATCCCCGTGTTCGCTTCTTGGAGAAGGGGTTGGATGGGGTGTGAAAGTTAATATTCTGACCACGTAATGGTTACTGGTTTCCGGCTCAGTTTAGCAAGCAGCTATAGGTTGTATAATACACGTATGAGTATGTGTCTCATGATGGTCTGGCAAAATGTTAAACCTTATGACCGTCTGCTTAAAAAGGCATTACCATCATCTCGGCATTATGATTTCACCTGTACCAGTATAAACTTACATAATAGAACATAAAACTTGCAGAATAGAACATAAAACCTGTGCATTATGCGATCATATACCCGTGCATTTCATTACTGAATGTCCTCATCAATATAAAAGCATGCTGCCTTGTGATTATAGTTGTAGGTCTAATGTCTCTGGCAAGAATTGTCCTATCGCCATATTTCACGTGCGTTTACTCTGGCAAGAATTGTCCTATCGCCATATTTCACGTGCGTTTACTCTGGCAAGAATTGTCCTTAGCCAACTAAATTACCACAGGCATTTTCGATCTAATAAACAAACAGAATAACAACGAGAAGTTCCATGATTCTAGTTTGACAGACATAATCGGCAAGACTTTATCACATCGGGCGGTAGGACACTTGTATATACTCTGTCTTTGTCCATTTATCATTTATAGATACAAAGTTGGCTGACACCATTTTCTAACTCTCATCACGGATTTTTGGCATTTATATATGAAAACAAAATGGAACAAAATGTCAATCCTGTTGTTTCCATTTGAAGCATGAGTAGACACCTGGCTTTGCTGGCAATCATCAGGGAAATGTGTGGTGATTAGCAAGGAATGCTGGGTAAAATAACAGTTTCACCAGTATATATAAAGAAAAGAACAGTATATAGTAGTTTCGCATTCACCCTTTAACCCTTAACCCCATACATATATATAATGGACTGTTCTTTCTTTGAATTAAGACCATTCCATTTATGTGACAAAGGGGTGTTTTAAACAAACTGTCTTGTCCGCAGCCCTCAGCCTGCGAGTTACAATGGATGCAAAGACTATTATAGTCATGCGTGTGGGTTAAGGGTTAAATTTATTATTATATATATATTAACTGTTTAAAAAAAAGACACACAAATATTTACTCCATTATGAAATGGCGCGGCTGCATCTTCATTTGGATTGCTCTTATTCTGATGGTTGTTGTCAAAGTCTGTAGTACTCTGTATTGAGGTTTCAACACATCACTGTTGTATCTGCATGTAACTAGGGAAGCAGATCCAACTGTCTTGCGCTGAATCCTCAGTAATCACCTGATATAGAATGTTCCCTACTCGCATGACCTTGTGGTTTGTTACATGTATTGCCTATACTTATTTTGTCTCATACCTTTGTTTCATGGAGTGAATGATGTAAGCTAAATGTGTTGGTATCTGTAATATAATTTTAACAAACTTTCATGTTTTGCAGCTAATTCACCATGTTTATCTCAAATTCACATATGTTTTTGAATTTATTAATTAAGACTTTAATAGTGTGCTTTTTATAACAGCTTCTCAAATGATATACATGTAATTAATTGCCTTATTCTGTAGATGCATCGTTTAGCAAATTATAATTAGATATTGTATAATTATTTAATATTCAAAAAACTAAAACACACCAAGGTATTACATAAGCATATACATTGTAGTATTTAACTTTGCTTATTTCTGTTCAATCAAAATTATTCTAGTAAACCGAATAAAATACTTCTTTTTTCCTTTCAGAATTATTGACCTCAAGTCGTCTAAGTTCAAAATCAAGTGAGTATATCTTATATAATGATTACATAGCTGCAATTAAATACTACAATTTTTCACTGAACCAAAAAACTACTGAACATATACCGAGGGGAAAAAAATTAGCAAGTTTTTGTTGCACCCTGGAAATAATACATTTTTGGTTAAAAAATCTAGAAACTACTGCAATAAACACAATATTTTATTAAACACACATCAATAACAGTCGAACATCTTAATGACGTAACGAATAAATGAACGTAGGGGTCAAGGCCGTAAAGTCCCAAATGTCAGTATATCTTTTATACAGTATTATTTCATCTAAAAAACTTACTAAACTTTTTTCCCTCAGTATATGTTGGAATGGTATAGACGTTATGCATCTATCAATGTTCCCCCCACCAAGTGGCAATGCATGCCACCTGGTGAGGGAACATATAGACGTAATGCATCTATCACTGTTCCCCCCAACAAGTGGCAATGCATGCCACCTGGTGAGGGAAATTAATTCCCAGGGGAATTAGACAAATGTAAAAATTGATTGTCCAATTCCAATACCCAGGAGCAAAATTTATGTCTAATTCCCCTGGGTTTCAATATCAACTATCCCCATGTTAGTATCGGGTTTTGTCTTATTCTATACCCCAGTGTCAACATTGTCAATCTCATAGGACAACAGGAATTCATTTCTATCTAATCCTCGGTGTATTCCCACCACCTCCTGGTGGGGGAAAACATTTATTACAAATAATGAAATTACGATAAATTAGCCGTGCCTGCAGTTTATTTTTCTGTTGTTTAACCAATGTGCGCCAAAACATTTTTTTATTAAGATATATTGTTACACTTATGTCAACTTATTTTCTTTAGTGCATGTTTATTAATATGTATAATTTTGCAAAATTTATGATTGATTGAATTGGGTTTTAAGGCGCACCAATACATGAAAGGTTATATGGCGCCTAACAGGCATGAACATGCCAGCTCATCCTCCATGTACATCGAGATAAAATATGGAAAATTGGCCTAGAACCCTCTCACCCTGAACTGCAGAGTTGCTGCAAATTCTATCGTAGAAACTCCATTTACGCTGGAGCCACATTTATGGTTTTTTTGCCTCTGCTCTTTTGATGTGAGCGAGATGGCACCTGAAACAATGCAGGGATCATGATGAAGACCTTTAATGAACATGAACAAAAAATGATAAAATGAACATGAATTTGGGGGGATTCTATCCCCTCTGCCTACCCCTCCAAAAGGATCTGCAGTGGCCCTATTCTTTGCCCCGTGACCAAACGGGGCCCATAATTTATGAACACAGTTTTATGGATGTTATCATATTAGTGAGAAAGCTAACACACCATACAATTATATAACATCAACTTTTTACAATCAAAATCCAAGTTAAACATTTTTATCCACTGCTTGATTACAGAGGATGATAAGATTGAGAATATTCAATTTACGCGTAACTCTGGTGGGCGACGCAGCAATAGGGCAAGCGCCATAAAGTCCCTGATTCAGGCATCGGCCTCAGGCCTGCGGCAAACAGTTATGAGATCAAGCTGGGGGTCATCCGATGATTTAAACAACGAGAACGTGACGCCTCGTTCCTCACCTTCCATGTCACCCCGCCATAGTGCAGAACCATCACCAGTACAACGAAGGAAGAAATCAGTAAGTGTAGGATTATACTCCCCAACAAAGGAATTTAAAGTCTTTTATAAATTGAAAAAATTCATGACCATTCTTTCGTTTCTTTATTGATTTTTTATTGATTTTTTTATCATAATAAATGCCACCTTTCCAGACAATATTTAATTTTCATCATTTGGTTTGTTTTCTTTGTATTTTAGTCTTCTAGAGAGCGCGAGTTGATGCCACCGCCAAACGCTGCGGTGAGAAGCAAGACACGTCGACCGCAACATTCTGTTAGTAAAGAAAGCCTGTTTACCGAGGATAAAAAATTAAGGTTGGTCAAATTACATGTTTCTTTCAGTGGCAAAGTTGCTACTTTCTTTCAGATTACATGTAACCTCTAATGGTAAAGTTGGATCTACTTTCTTTCAAATAACATGTTACATCCATTGGTGAAGGTGGATCTACTTTCTTTCAAATAACATGTTACATCCATTGGTAAAGGTGGATCTGCTTTCTTTGAAATAACATGTTACATCCATTGGTAAAGGTGGATCTACTTTCTTTCAAATAACATGTTACCTCCAGTGGTAAAGGTGGATCTACGTTCTTTCAAATATTACATCTTGTGGTAATGGTGGATCTACTTTCTTTCAAATGTTACATCTCATGGTAAGTATGGATCTACTTTCTTTCAAATAACATGTTACATCCAATGGTAAAGGTGGATCTACTTTCTTTCAAATGTTACATCTCGTGGTAAGTATGGATCTACTTTCTTTCAAATAACATGTTACATCCAGTGGTAAAGGGGGATCTACTTTCTTTCAAATGTTACATCTCGTGGTAAGTATGGATCTACTTTCTTTCAAATAACATGTTACATCCAATGGTAAAGGTGGATCTACTTTCTTTCAAATGTTACATCTCGTGGTAAAGGTGGATCTACTTTCTATCAAATGTTACATCTCGTGGTAAGTATGGATCTACTTTCTTTCAAATAACATGTTACATCCAATGGTAAAGGTGGATATACTTTCTTTCAAATGTTATATCTTGTGGTAAGTATGGATCTACTTTCTTTCAAATAACATGTTACATCCAATGGTAAAGGTGGATCTACTTTCTTTCAAATGTTACATCTCGTGGTAAGTATGGATCTACTTTCTTTCAAATAACATGTTACATTCAATGGTAAAGGTGGATCTACTTTCTTTCAAATGTTACATCTCGTGGTAAAGGTGGATCTACTTTTCATCAAATAACATGTTACAATCAATGGTAAAGGTGGATCTACTTTCAGTCAAATTACACATTACATCCAATGGTAAGATTTCCTTTTATACCATGTCCATGACATGGCTGCTGGGTAATTTATGCAAATTCTCCAGTCAATAGCCAAAGATGTTCATTACATTCCATATTTGAAGAACTAAGATAGAACAGACATTTAATTCATGGAATTTAAAAGAATTAAGGCTGCCTTCTTTAACTGTGCAATTTGCGCGCATGTTATGTGTTTCAGGTTTATATGCTGTATATCTTTTTCAGTCTTCTTCTTCTACCAATAAAAGGTCAGGAGTCTTCTTAGACTGTAATGTTGACCTTACTGAGGTGATGAGACAGCGATCATCCTCCAAAATGTTAAAAACGATGGTATTTTACAATTAAAACTATGCACATGGCGCTGATGATACTACGCTCGGAAGAATAAAGCTGCAGTAGCGGTGTCAAGAGCAGCCTTGAAGTCTTCTAATGAACTGATGTAATTGATTGCAGTTGTCAGAACATTCCATTCGCGCGTGGTACGAGGGTAGAAGGAGTACTTGTAGACATTCTGAGGGGCTGCTGTTTTTTTATAATCGCTGGCCTCCCCTGGTTCTGCGGTCGTTGAAGCGCAGTATATCTCCTGGTGCCATATCTACAAGTCCATGCTGTATTTTGAAGAGCATTGTTAGCCTCTGTTTGCATCTTCTCTTTTCTAATGTCTGCCAGCCAAGGTCCCTTACCATTCTTGTCACACAGCCTGTTGTTTTGTCCCAATAGTTGTTAAGGGCAAACCTAGCTCCTCTTCTCTGTACTTTTTCCAGCTTGTTGATGTCCCCTGCGAGGTAAGGATCTCTCTTGTGTAAACTTTGCAGTTTTGAAAGATATATTACATCCTAGCTTTTTGTTAAGTATGTTAAATAATCTCTTATCAACTCTGTTGTTTTACTTCCAGCGTTGTCCGTCAAGTATCCAGGTCCGAGTCAGAGCCCAACCTGGGAGAGGTGATACAGACCAGTAAACAGACCTTCATATAACCGTGACAACATGTCATGGTTGCTATGGTTACCAAGCACAATGAGATTATCAAGAATTGTAAAAACATCATCTGATTTGTCAAATTGTATTTATATTCCCAACGAAAAACAATTGTATAAACATTAAACAGAAGTTGACTACTCTTATAAAAAGTGGGGGTATACATTTAAAGTGGACCAAACTCATCCAAAATTGGTTGTAATGACATTTAAAATGATTTCCATGAAAATGTATTTAAGTATCAAAGCTACTGCAGTATTTCTCAGTTTGGTTGTCATATATGAAACAAAAGGGACCAGGGTCCGTATTCATAACGCTTCTTAGCAATATCTTAAGTCAAATTTTATCAATTTTTTAAACACCTTTCTGTATCGATTTAAGACGTTTTCTTAATATTGTTAATAAGGTTAAAAATAAATAACTTACCTTAAAATAGATGGTTTGTAGTGTCCCTGAGAGGTTAATAAGGGTATTTAAAAAATATAAAAAATCTTAAATTTTGACTCAAGTAATATTTTCCCCTCAAGTGGCTTTATGAATATGGGCACTGCAGATGTATAAAAATTGTATCAGGTATATGTTGTAGTGACCACAATTACAAGCCATATTTTGACAAGTGTTAGAATGCATGAAAAATGCAAAGCTCTGGAAAGATCTTGTTTAACTTGTATATTCATTTACTTCATAAAGCAAATTGGTGAATTTAGAAAATAGCGTCCACCATTGAGAACAGTTCAAGTTGAGATAAAAAGATAGAGTTTAATATATTATTGCCTATAGTCCGACTGTATGTTGTCATCACCAACCGTTTAACTTAATTTAGACAAAATTTATTTAGAGGTAAATTCAATAAGTTTAGAATACATAATCTTCCCTAAGGCCCTCTTAACAATGCAGTAACACTTTCAAAGTACTGTTGTAAACAGAGTGTTTTAGACAATTTATACCATTAGTAGAAGAACAAATGTGGGAAGAACATCCAGTGTGTGAATTGAATTGAATTGAATTGAATGTTGTTTAATGGCTCATCAACACAGTATAGGTTATTTAGAGCCGCCCAAAAGAAAGGGGAAGGGTACATAGGAATCCGGGAACCTGCCCTACTCTTATTATCGAATAGATTCCTATGGTTCTTTAACGTGCTCGGAGGATAGACCGATACACGGGACCGCCCGGTTTACGTCCCCATCCGACGGACGAGGCTAAGGTAAAGTGTCTTGCCCAAGAACACACCAACGGAACTCAGTGGCACCACGGAGGATTGAACCCGGGGCCTCCGGTTACAAATCCGCCGAAGCAGTGTAATACAATCATCCATTTCTCAGGCAAAGCTTTGGGAACAAAATATATAGAAATTTCATTTTATAAATGAAAAATGTTGTGTTCATCCCTAATATCAGATGCGAGTACGTATTCAAACAATACTATAATGTTTAGTTTAAATTGTCATTAATATCATCAACACGTCTCCATAGATAGACAACCTTCATTTTATTCATAACTCGTAATAAATACTTTAGTCGGGAGATATTGTACAACAGACAATAGATTGCTTTTGCAAATTCCTCATTTAGACCGAAGTCGACTTCTTGTGATATCACGGTTATACATTTTCTGCTGTTTTTTATGTCGCTGAAGGGCGGCATATAGTAGTCGCACCGTCAGTCCGTACCATCGTGTCCGGTCAATAACTCTGACATTCAAGGACTGATTTTGAAATAACTTGGCACAGGTGCTCACCACAAGAAGATTATGTGTTGTGCACAAAACCCTGGTCTGTGGCTCCAAGGTCAAGTTCACACTTAGAGGTTAAAGGTCAAAAAGAAGTGCTTTCGTATCCGGTTAATTACTCCGACATTCATGGACGGATTTTCAAATTACTTGGCACAAGTGCTCACCACAACAATACGAAGTGTCGCGTGCAAAATCCAGGACCGTGGCTCCAAGGTCGAGGTCACACTTAGAGGTCAAAGGTCAAAACCACTTCGGGGGCATTTGTGTTTTTTTTAATCGTTTTTGAGCTAGGCCCCCAGTAGCTCAATGGATAAGGCCTTGGCTTTATAACTATAGAATTCGGTTCCAAGTGGGTTCTCTGCCTGGCATAGGCATGTCTGAGGGTAACTTTCATCATTGAGAACAGTTCTCATCGCCCTCTGAGGTTGCTGTCCAAATAGAATCTGAATATGATGATATGATGTGCTAAAGGGATGTAAAACCCCCGATTTTTTTTCATGTTTGAGCTTACCAGGCGAACTTTGTGTTTTTGATATTGATACAAATAATATCATAAAAGGTTTTGAATTCATGAAACAAAAAAGTAAATAAAACCCACCTTACGGTACAGTTAGCTGTTAAGATTACATCTTTTGTTTAATACTCAGTTCCGATTACTATGTTTAATACTCAGTTCCGATTACTATGGCCACCTCAAGTTTGATCTTCACAGCTAAAGTACACGTAATATTTGTTCCGTTTTGTACATGAAAATCCAAAATATTTGTCTTACATGATGGTGCTACATGTATGTCTGTTATTTGTAGTCGAAACGGTCTTTTTAAGACTATTTATAGTCTGAACCTAAATTAAAAGATTTTGCATGTCGATGTTTTACAATGAAATATAACTTATACAAGTGCTTTCTTATTTTGATTTTGTATGTGCACGTGTAACAATACATATTTTGTATGTACACGTGTAACAATGCATATTTTGTATGCTTTAAATTGCATGTTTTTTTTATATTGTTATATAATCTGTTAAAATGTACATAAACGTACATATGTATTAAATTACAACAAGCAAAGTGTATTGTTTATATTTCCAATTCCACAGTTTTAATGATTAATCTTGACTATGATAACCTTGCAAGGGTGTGAGGTTTGGTGCACCCTAGAACCGGTTTAAACCCCCAGTGGCCTACTTTGCCACTGACCGTTCCAAGGCGGTAGCCCTATTGTCAACCCTTTTTGTGTTTGTGATGTCGTTTGCATTTATTATTGCTTTTGCCTTCTTGTTTGTCTGTTTGCGTGTCTGTTTCTGTGTTTTGTGATTTACTGTCCTCCTTGAATGCTACTTTCCCTGTCCGATCTTTTTATATTTCTTTTGCAATTAGGAGAGTGATTTCGGGGACCAGTAGACTACTCTGCATACTGGGTACCAGTCTACTTGGTCCTATGGAAATGTCATTTGGTTGACCTGAAAAATGAATTGAAAACCTATGACCGAGGGAGGGTTGCTGGATTAGACCTATGATTATTGCATTCATACGATGTTGACGTGAAGTACAAATAATGTTACAACCCTCGATACTGATATATACCTATAAAATGGGATGGTACACAATTCGTTTTGATTTGAATGAACTGAATTGGGATTTGATGGCGCACCAACACAAAAAGGTTTTATGGCGCCAACTGGCATGAACATTCCAGATAAAAATATGCAGAATGGGCTTAGAACCTTTTCATCTGCAGAGTTGCTGCAAATTATTAGGGGATTTTACATGATCTAACATAAGAGTAATATGATAAATATCAGGGGCGTAGCTGACCTCAAATGCATATATAGGCCCGACAAACTAGAGTAGTTCCTGGGGCATGCTCACCCCGACAAATGATCTTTAATCTTTCGATCTATTTAGTACATGAAACTTGAAATTCAGAACGTATTCAAATACACGACTACTGTGGCAGCATATAGTCCTAAAGGTGACTGTGCTTCAATGGTCGTGCATGTTTGGTATTCAGACTTCAAGAAACAACATTTATCATTGTCATTTACCTTTATTCAAACAAGCAAGTACATACAGGTATGTATAACAAAAGTGAGTACAAGTAGTATCGGAAATTTTATATACTACCCCAAAGTTTACCATAGGGCGACATCTGTACACTTCAATACATTTAAAGCAAGTTAGAATAATTTTAAGACAAACATTTTTGTACATCATGTAAATACAGTTGTAAAGCTTTAACGGGTAGTGTTAATTTAAAAGGATGTCGTCTTCTATAGGGCTGACACCCGTGCACGCCAAGATTGACGACTACATTTGAAGTAAGTTTGAATATGATAAACATTTTAAAAGATCATGTAATTGCAGTTTTAAAGCTTTAATGGCATTATAAAGACACAAATTTAAATTTAAAACTACATTTTAAACAGTTTTTATATTTATAGGCAAAAAAATATCAGTATATAAAGACAGTACAAAAACAGACATAAATTAGATTTAGTAATATTTATAGCAACGGATTATTGACATGCCATGTATCAAATATGTTGACCAACATTCATTCTTTTGACAGCCGCCGTGGTCGAGTGGTTAACAACGTTAACCTTCTCTCCTCTCACCGCTGCGGGTTTGAATTTCACTGCAATTCTTACGGATAGCGGGTGGTATACAGTACTGGTTCTACCCAGGAATAAAAGGGTGGTCTAATTCAACCACAAAAAGTTGACCGTCATACATAGCCTAAAATGTGCTGGAAAATGACAATAACCACCAAACAAACAAACAATTACTTTTGACAGGGTTCTGTAATGTTCCATGATAATAGAAGTCATCCGACTGTATATGTAAAATCGGAACACCTCAAATTTCAACTCCTTTTTGAGTAACGAGGCTCATCCTCCATTTACATCAAGATAAAATATGGAGAATGGGCCTAGAGCCTTCTCACCTGCAGAACTGCAGAGTTGCTACAAATTCTATAGTAGACATTCCATTTACGATGGAACCACGTTTCCACGTTTGCATACGCAGTGTCATGATAAAGACCTTGAATGAGCATGATAAAAAATGACAAAATGAATATAATGGGGGAGTGGGGGTCCTACCCCTTCGCATGTGAATGTAAAAAGAACCATTTAAAAAGACAACGCAGTATATCCTTCGTGAATGGAGTAAACAATTCCCGTTATTGTGTTGGTTCAAATTTCACTACCTATTAAAAGCCGGTAATCGGATCAATCGAGCTGATGTGATTCATCTCGAAATTACATTTATTGCAAAATCTATGAACATTGCACAAAAAATTAAAAGATAAAGTAAAATAAATACAAAATTCCCATAAATCAAAACTTTAAAAGTAAGCACATAGCATAGCTGTCAGTATTGTATTAGACCATACAAAATTAATCTAATGCCTTCAGCAGTTAGCTATAATGTGGAACATCAAAATCTTACATCTGTATATCAGACTGAAATCACTGTAGTGTCACGTTCGGGACAATGACGTATATTATAAAAAATAACAAAAGTGACATGATAACACAAAACAAAAACAAAAAGCACCATTACAATACATTATCACAGAGTTGCCTGTTTTGCATAAAACTATCCTCTGATATCTAACCACTGTTCGGATTGCAAATAATATAACATGACGCCAGTTGTCGATCATGTACCCATTTTTACCAATCAAACCAATACGATCCCTTTGACAAACAATAGCACGTGCAACTGTATTATAATATAACCTATTGTCAGTATACTCCGACATCAACAATAGGGCGTAGATATCTAAGTACTGGTGTTATGTTAATTATCGAGGTCTAAGGCCTAGTAAAAAATTATAAAGACACAAATTAAAATTTAAAACTACATTTTAAACAGTTTTTATATTTATAGGCAAAAAAATATCAGTATATAAAGACAGTACAAAAACAGACATAAATTAGATTTAGTAATATTTATAGCAACGGATTATTGACATGCCATGTATCAAATATGTTGACCAACATTCATTCTTTTGACAGCCGCCGTGGTCGAGTGGTTAACAACGTTAACCTTCTCTCCTCTCACCGCTGCGGGTTTGAATTTCACTGCAATTCTTACGGATAGCGGGTGGTATACAGTACTGGTTCTACCCAGGAATAAAAGGGTGGTCTAATTCAACCACAAAAAGTTGACCGTCACACATAGCCTAAAATGTGCTGGAAAATGACAATAACCACCAAACAAACAAACAATTACTTTTGACAGGGTTCTGTAATGTTCCATGATAACAGAAGTCATCCGACTGTATATGTAAAATCGGAACACCTCAAATTTCAACTCCTTTTTGAATAACGAGAACAAATTGTCATTTGAAAAAATATAATCTTGCATTCTTATCCATTTCATATGTAACACGTTAATTCCAGAAATGGTATTGCCAAGGGCTTAATACAAATATAACAATGATTAAAGAAATCCCGCAATTTGTATGTATGAAACTTGGCAAGTCCTTTGTATACATGCATAAACAATTAAATATTGAAGTTTATATTTTATTTTCTGTTTCAAAATGAAATATAAATAACTTACAAAGAAGTGAGTAGCTATAAATATAAAAAAATATTTTCTCATGATTTTACGTTAAATTGGAAAATTTCTCTTTTGTCAATGGGTGAAAATTATATTCGAGCTCAAAACAAATGTATTCAAAAACGTGCTGCAGATACCTTAATTAAATATTAATCTATATTGTTTATCCTAACAATGTAAAATCTATAAAAATGCAAAATAATATAAATGGTGTCCACCAGACCTATCGGTCACTTCAAGAAAACTAATAAACTGTCTTTAAGCAACAGCCAGCACATTTTAACAAGAATATACATATATACAAAGTAAAACGTTCTTATGAAATCAAATTAATCATGCAACAAAATTCATAGCCGTTTTCTGCATGGAGATTAGGCACTAGATTCCCGTACACATGTACATAACATACCCAAATAAGTCTAAAACTTTCTCACATCTCACCGCTGTGGGTTTGAATCCTGCTGTGAGTTCGAAAAGTGAGAAAAGTGTTCATTCTTACAGATGGCAGGTGGTACAGTACTGGTTCTACCCAAGAAAATAGGGAGGTCTGCGCTACCACAAAAAAAATTGACCATCATAACCTAACGTGTGCTAAAAATTACTTAAAAAATCATTCAAACAAAACAACAAATAAATCAGAGGCAGAGCACACTTTAATGTGCCTTAAATGTGGGATGAACTATAAACTTGGTATTCCACATGCAATATTTGAAAAGAGACAGAAGTATATAAACACATTTATCTAAAATAGAATGAATGTGAAATAATGATTAAATAACCAGCAGCTTGTTCTCGACTCCCATGATTGGCCCTACTCAAGCATGGGTGTTATCTCTGAATCTTGAATCTTTCTTTGATAAACTGAAAGTATACATTTATGCAGTTTAATATTAAAGTTTATATATGTTTATTGCACCTCGCACACAATCCTAAGAATTTCATTGGATTAGAGCGGTCACCATGAGAGGTCACATGGTGACCCTCTATTATTCTATAGTGGCTCAGTAGATTTCATAGAGGGTCATTAAAACAATATGGACTACAATTCTGATTTAAAGTTTAAATCATTTGCAAGTAGTTCTTTAAGGCATTAGTAACAAAACATAATAAGTAAATTAATAATGCTTTTAAACTTTACCGGTCGTGATGTCAACGTCATGACGTCAAATTGCGCAAACCTCTCAATATTGCCTCGCCCCCTACCCCCTCATATTTCTGTAGGGGGTCAGTAACAAACCCAATAACTAATAATATTGCATAGTTACTTTTTAAACAATACACACATGACCTTGAATAATACTTCAGCTTAGAATTGATGAACATTTCACTTTTGAAGTATTGTTTAAGTGTAACATTGTCCAAATAATGGTGTAAAAATATTAAACTGAAAGTTCCATTATAAAAACTCTGGATTATTTGAGTTCTTTTTTTTATCTTTTTAAAATGCAATTTCAATGGAATTACACATAAGGGGACATAATTCTTAAAACACATTACATCAGTGGGTCCGTTCAGGGTTCCCCCATCGGTTATCGATAGCACTCTCGGTAACCATCGGTCACCGCCGTTTGCCGATAGGTAGAACATTGGTAACCAATCTTCCCGCAACTCTACACCTGAGGTAGTATCGGCGGCCTTGTTGGTACCAAATGTTTCCATCGGTGGCCATTGGCAACCAACGTGGCTGCCGATGGGAGAACCCTGAACGAACCCAATATGTGACTCACCAAGCAAATACAGACCAGTTGTGCGACGATATTCATAAAGATATAAAACTGAGGCTAGTATCAGCTTTTCATCCTACCTGGGTTAACCTCTTCCTGTACTGAGCCTCCGACTCGTTCTGTCCAATCTTCGGCGATTCTTTCTCGTGTCGGTGTATCAGGATGTTCATTTGTTGTACCGACATGTTGGCCACGGGATCGATCTTGTTCTTGTTGATCAAACCCACCAGGTACTCCTTGTAATGTAACCTAAAAAATACCCCCGTTTTCATCTTCAAATATTTTGAATAAATTTGAGATATTGATAAATTCTTGTTTATTCTGTGCTTAATGGTTAATCATCATTTAAACGAGATATTTGCACAAGGAGTAATTTTTATCTTGGAAATTCTTACTTTACATAGGAAAATTAGAGATCATTTGAGATAATGGATCAGAGAGAAAGTGCTTAAGTTTGATGAAAATAAGTAAGGTCGACCATAACAAATTGTTTGGTTTGCTGTTTCCCTACCTACCCATGAAAAAGGTTCCTACCCAAAACCTTTTTGTAATTAACATTATTTTTTTTGTTGCTATCTTCAGTATATTTTTCTATAATTTCTTAAGGTGTTTACCTACCCATTTATGAAATCCTGAGTCGGGAAACAGCAAACAAGTAATTTTTTTTTTAAGGATGGCCTAACTGAAACCTGTATCAAGAGGCCACTAAAGAGAAAAGTAGAACTGGTCCCTTTAATACAGGTGCACTTTTATTTAAAACAATAACATTGGAAATTGAAACGGAGGTCTCTTTAGGCAAAAGTGGTCTCTAAATAAGACACACTCTTGAGCAGGTTTAACTGTACTGATATCTACATGTAACAAAAAAATAGCTTTGTGGCAGGGGCATCCATGGCCGAGTGGTGAGAGTCTCTGACTTGAAATCACTTGCCCCTCACTGCTGCAGGTCTGATCCCTCAGGGGCTTAGCTATCCAGCTGGCTTGCGGAACGTCGTTGGTTCTACCCAGGTGCCCGCCCATGCATGAAAATTGCCCGGAGGGAAACCTGGTGTCTTCCTCCACCAGAGGAAACTGGAAAGTCGCCATATGACCTTAGCTCTTGGAGCGACTATAAAATCCACTTCAATTCAATTCAAAAGCCTTGTGGCAATGGTAACATGATTTTAGTTTCATTCTCTTTCTCCTCCCCGACCTCCCCATCAACCCCATCCACTCCTCCCCACCACCTCCACCCCACACATTTTTATGAATAAAAACGACATTTCTACTCACTCGCAGAGTCCAGCCATGCCCTTGACTGTGTCCTTGCCGCATTCTTCATCCTTCTTCTGTATCCCATGTTCCTTCTGTTCCATCACGGGACAGTGGTTCCTGTCTTCCTGGGTGGTCGGCACCTCTGTGTTGAACTCGACACGCTGCGTCTGCCACAGAAATGAGGGTGTAAACAGTGCCAAATTTATAGTAAATGGGTCAGATCACAGATTCAATAAACACTGGTTACATCCTTCCCCAATTATATCAAAATACATTGAGTTTTACGTCCCATTAACACATCATATTAGCCTGTATATGGACAAGAGCTTTAGAGGGAAGTGAGATGAAGGCCTAATCCACTGTTATTACGTGGTCCGAGTATTAACTTTCATACTCCATCCAACCCCTTCTCCAAGAAGCGAAAACGGGGTTGGCACGGGTATGAAATAAAATCTCAATTTCTTAAAAAGTTTACGTATTGTAAAATTAAAACATTTAACTAAATTTGTTGTGGCGTAAATTCTATTGGCCGAGGGTCGGATGCCATGTAAAATTAGAAGGAATACCGGCTAAACTATGCGTTTCAACCTGGTGGCTGATATATACTTCATATACAAGAGTGCTAAATCTGTAGCTATTTATTAATAGTTGTTACACTATTACCGGGTGTGGGAGATGTCCATGTTAACAACATAAAGTAAAAGCAGGGAATGGTTGTTTGTCATAAACTGAAAAGTGTGCAGCACCTTGTACCACCCCTGAATTAGTACAAGTCAGAGCACTATTATTATATTGGTTAACGTGCTTGTCAAAGCACTAGTATTAGATGTGTATACCTGCTTGTCACAGCAGTAGTATTGAAAGTGTATACCTGCTTGTCACAGCAGTAATATTGAAAGTGTATACATGCTTGTCACAGCATTGGTATTCAATGTGTAAATGTGCTTGTCACAGCACATCTATGTATATAAATATGGATAGGTTGCTTGTCATAGCAACCATATGAAATATGTAAATGTAAAGGTGCTTGTTTCTAATGTTTGTATCATAAGTGGCAAAACAGGTGAAGTGTCCATTAACTTTCAACGTTTCTCCCACCAGGAGTGCTGTCTGGTGGAGGCATACCCGGGGAAATAAGACAAATGTACAAACTGCAACATTTAATGTCTAATTCCCCACGGTAATAGTTAATGTCAATATAAAATATCCCCATGTCGATCTAATCTATGCCTAACGGGAATTCATTTCTGTCTAATCCTCCAGTATGCCTCCTCCCCTCCCCCCACCCCAGGCAGGTGGGGAAAATCAGTTACATAACAATTATAGATAGGGTAAAACGTCTACCTTCAGTAGTCTCTGTAGATCAGCCGGACTCTCATCTCTGAGATAGTAGAAACAGTCCCGGGGGTGGTGACAGTGGAGGCCTCGGTTCTTACACGATTTCAGGAGTTTGCAGATCTAAAATAAACATGTAAATAATTACACTGTATGCTACGTAAATGTAAATAATTACACTGTATGCTGCATAAATGGAAATAATTACACTGTATGCTGCGTATATGTAAATAAACACACTGTCACTGTACTCTAACGTTGTCCCAGATTATGGTTATTCTTACTTTATAGCTATTATATACAGGATATTTGCTTGTTTTGAGTGAATATAGGATTTATTTCATCAAGAAGTGAGAAAACTTACGGTATATTTGCGTTTTCTTAAATCCTATATTCATAACAAACCAACAAACATTCTATTTATTATATAGATCTACTCACAACCTGGAAATGTATGCAGAAAATATAATTCGCCAAAACAATGACGTCAATAACGTCAACAACGTAAACAACGTCAACAGTTGCATGACCTCATTTTAAATCAAAATATATTTTCACATGTAAAATATAGACAATGAAAATATAAAGTTTTATTTTAATCATAAAATCCAATATTTCACTGGAAAGTATATAATAAACATTACTAAGGTTGTTTCTATACACTCTGTGTATACTCTCAAAATTCCACTATACAGAAAATATACCAGGTTGTCATTTCGAAGGTTCCAATTATACAAGTTTAGACTACCGTTGAAGCATCCCTCTTTTCACCGACATTTCAGCAATATGGTGGTCTACTGGTATAAATGTAATGTAGCATTTAATGTCTGTCAGCTATGGGGAAATTGCACATGTTCGACAATTTTGTGGATGCAAATTTTCAACATTTGTTTTACAGAGTAAAATCAACTTTGGATACAGCGGGAATAAAAGATTTCAGAGTAAACAACTTACTACATGCAGAAGGAAGGCCCTTGGACTGTACGAAAATTACCCCCTCTTGAATGATTTACTGTGAATAATGAACAACTTACCCCCTGCTGAAGGAAGGCCTGGGAGCAGCCACTGCAGAACTCGTGACCACACTGCGGACACTTGAAATGCATGCAGCCTCCCTTCGCAAGACTGTAACGCATCTTACAACTTGGACAATCTGAAAGTTAGAAAACAAATATCCAAGAATGTGAACGCATGACAACAATCATCAAACAGAATATATATTGCTAGAAAAAAACACATGAAAAACAGATTATTTAACTGCTGGGATCGATTATAGGGAAATCCTTCATGAGATGGTAGACAAGTTCTTTTCACGAACGAGCTTATGCAAGGGAGTGAAAAAACTAAAAACATGTACCATCAAGTGAAGGATTTCCCTATAATTGAACGTAGTAGTTAAATAATCTATTACATATTAAATCAGTTTATTTGTGATTTTAACCGAAATTATTCGCTTTATTGAACATTCTACGACAGAAACACTTTATTGACGTCAGCAACACAAAACAAGTTATTTATTTAGAGAGAGAAGATACATAGGTACCCAGGAACATACTCTTACAAATGATTTGTTTGTTTGAATGGTGTTTTACGTCCTTTTTAGCACATTTTAGGCCAAATATGACCGTCGTTTTTTTTATGCAGCAGAGGCAGACATCCCCCATCTTTCCTGGGTAGAACCGGTACTGCAGGGTTCTCCACAGCGAAGCACCGCGCTAGCGCGGTGCTTGAAAATCAAAATCCTTATTTGCGCTGTCCTTGAAATTAGCGCGGTCCTTTAAATCCCAAGCGCGGTGCTTTGATTTACTCGATTCATGTTGTGTTGGTGCGCCTTAAAACCCCAATTCAATCAATTATCGTCCGACACATACACTTACACAGGATGTAAATCACGCGCTATCGGTGTGAAATACTACACGTCAAGGACAAGTGTGTACAGTTGTATAAACCAGTCAAATCAGGCAGAGATACGGTGTTGTCGCGTTGCGTTAGCTGTGTATCACTTGACTTTATTGTTGATCATTATTATGTCTGGACAAACAAAACTTGATGGGATTAATTAGATAAGATGAAGCGATGTGACATAATTGATTGGATAATGTGAATTAAATACAGTATGATTGATTATTAAGGAGTTGTTAAAAAAAATATGATGTTTTGATGTTCGTCGGCTCTCTGCGTGGATCGTATGCAGTTTGTAAGTATTAATTTATTGCAGATTATTTTAATTACTCGATACTTTCAGAGATTAGTTAATATCTTTAATTAATTAAAGGAGCCCTTTAATACCCTTATAACTTATATTTATCTGATAGATATATTTGTATAAAAACTATTGATATATTTCTTACGATTAAAATCACAACCGAAACACGTTATTATTACGTTTCCATATATCACACGGCACACCTTTACGGAAATCAACGGGAAAAAATCCGGAATATTACGAGTTTACCCGAAGTCCAACTTCGGCGATGACGTCACACAGATGCCCAGGGCGAACAGCGACTCGGATGTTTCAGTTTCTGAGAGTGTACTTTTTTTCAAGCTGATTAAAATTATTATATCTATTTTTTTTAAATGCTTATCTGATCTGATTATGATTTACGTGATCAGATTATTGCTTGCTAATTTCACTAATGTCTTATAAATCAATATATTTTTTTAATAATTATAGTACATGAACCTCTAGGCCAAATTGTTGGAAACAGCCAGAACAAAGTCATTTTATGACACTGTGTATTCGGTAACAAGTGAAAGAAGGGTTTTATGATCCTGGCCATATCCTGTTATCACCTTTCTGTAACACAGTCAGTTAGTTTTATGACACTGCATATTCTAGATTGAGTGGCCAGTAAGGGTTTTATGGCATTTATGGTATTTCGCAGTACTTAGCTACTTTTAGCCAGCTTATATGGCATCAAAGAGTTGTATTACCATGTGTATTTCACCATCAGTGGTGTTGAATTCAGTGCTGTATGGAACAAAGCATAATTAGGTCAATATAACTTTATAGAGCTCTCATTTATAAAAAAGAGGCTACTACATAAGAAAAATGAATAGCGATGGGAATATAAACCTTATAATTAGACATAATATTATAATACCAAATAAAATTATATATGTGGCTCATTACCTGCTCAAACAAATAGGGTAGATAAGTAGTGAGAATTATATTTTTCTTCACTCATTATTTTGTAACCTGATAAACTAACTTCAAACATATATTTGTTGATATCATCATATATTACAGGATACAGAAATTAGATTTGGCATAAAATGTTTGAGATCAGCCCTTAAAAACGGGTTGGTCAGAAACCGGAACATACTTTTATTGGGCCATTTTTTTTATATAAATAATTAAAACAAATAAAATATTGGGGTAAATATGTGAGATCTTATTAACATGCTTGAAAAAAGGTAATATATGCTTTGAATTAGCAATACCTGTAGCCCGATTTATTACTTAGGCCAAAAAAAAATACATGTGTTTCCGGTGGCCCGACCGAACTTATTTTTAAGGGACCGGTCCTAAAACTTTTCATGAAAAAAAAAATTATAAAAAAAAAAAAAAAAAAAAAGTTCTGAACAATGATTTATCACAATATTCATCACAGAGAAACTTTCAGTTGTATCATCAACATGTATGGGGTCAGTTGTATCATCAACATGTATGGGGTCAGTTGTATCATCAACATGTATGGGGTTTATGAGATAAATACATGTAGAATCTCACAATATCTTGCTCCAAAAAAAAAAAAAAAAAAAATAATCCCTACCTACCGACCCTAATTTCTTAGAGCATGCAGTAGGAAACACACCTATTTTTTCTTTTTGGCCTTATGATAAAAATAGAGAATTCTGGAGAAGAACTTGGACAGAACATGGAATGGTGATATTTATATAACTCTTACCCTTAGACCTTCGAATGACAATTATGCGATCAATGTGGGCATTTGTCTAATTCCCACTGTGTATGCCTGCCGCCACCTCAGTGGAGTAAAACGTTGATAGGCGCATAATAAGTGATATGTTAATAAACACAAACAACAAAGACAAACTATGAAAGTATGCAATCGGTTAGTCTCATTTATTTGACATCTGGGTTTGTTACAAAAGGACGTTTACATATGCATCATGTGACTTGCGTTTGACAAAAAAAACGTGTGGACAATTTTCAGACCGTGTGTAAACGTTTTTTGTAAGACGTCACTGCACTGACACCTGTATTTTTTCCGTTCAAACAATGCATAGTACCTAGATAATAGATTTAAACCAATGTATTTCATATCATAATTATTTTTTTTGATTATCATTTTAGTGTAAAATGGATATCATTTTAGGTAAGTTGTACACTTATAAAATCAGTGTATCAGTTTATGTCTAGGGCAGTATCATCCCTTATTTTTTAATAGTTTTAACTTGATATATTTACATTAATTTGTAAGTAATCCTTCATTTCTTCATCTTTCATCAGTTTTTGCGCACAATATGACCTATTTATGTGTCGACGTGACGTAAAACACCATTCATTACATTATTTTTAATTACTACTTCATTCTTTCATGACTCATCGTTTTTTTGCGCACAATATGACCTATTTATGTGTCGACGTGCCATAAAACACCATTCATTCATTCATTCATGTCTAGGGCAGAGAATCTCTACGGAAAGCCCACACATTAAAAAGTCAAACATGTATGCATGTCGGAGGACGGTTCATTTCCAAAATCGTCTTGCCGTTCGTAGACATGTTTTTAATCCACTTGCCAATGGTCAGAGAAAACGTTAAGCCACGGCTTCATGTTACAGGAGAGCAAATCCCTGAACTTCTGTGATGCAACACGCTTTTCTCAGAAATGAGTCTGCAGTCAATAAACAGTTTCATCCCTATGTATTTCATACTTTCGGTGACAGTTGCCTTTAATGCTTCAAGAAAGTATGATCTAAGTTATCTCAATAACATATGTGTCGTCAATCTGTCAGATATGGCGCGGTACTTTGTGTGACGTCACACACCGGAAATCAGCGGAAATAAACCCGAGGCGAATACGGATATTGTATCGGTCAACAGGTGATATTTTACCTGGCGATAAAAAGCACGGAAAGCGTTATATCACCAACACATGAGTTGCAATGTGTTTATATAGTGTTCATTAATAAATATAAACAAGAAACAAGAGGTATAAAAGGGCTCCTTTAAGTTAATGAAGTTAAACTGGGTTGCTTTGCTATAAAATGCCCGATGTTTCTATTAATTTATCATAACAAAATGTCGAAGCAAAGTAGTAAGAGACCCTTAGATGTGGGAATTGGCAAGTTTTTTGTGGTAAGAAATGTTGAGGCTGCACCTACTGTCTGTGACTCAGCATCTGAACCAGTCGCCAAAAGAGCCAGGGTCAGACTGACCGGGTTCAATCCAGACTGGGAGAAAGACTTCAAATGGGTTGAGGAAATGGAAAATGGTTAGTAAATAAATACATGTAATTTAAGGGCAATCAATGTAAAGAATGAATATTAATATTATTTTATTCAATTGCAGATTACTGTAAAGTGTATGGTAGCTGATTATGGTCTAAATTTAATGGATAAAGAGTTTGTTGTATTGGGGAAGAACTATATTAAAGAGAATATAATTATACAGTAAAATAGCATTTTATTAACTCATTTCCACATGTAATATACAGACAAAACATTATACAGAACAGAAATATAATCTGTACATAAATATAATATACAGTACCCTAGTACAAACTACAACATGACATAATATAATCTGCAATAAATATACCCATCTTCATTTTATAATTAAAAATCATCTCAGGGCATATGGTGCACCCTAGAATTGGAAAAAAAAATGACAAAGGGAGGGGGCGGCCCCCTCCCAAACACACCCCCCGCGCTGCCTATGCCAGCGCCTGAAAAAAATCCTGTGAAGGACCCTGTACTGTATAACTTCCGTCATCCGAAAAATCGACACTATCTCATTTACGAGTTCAGCTCCCAGTTAAATAGATTCTTATGAATTAACATAATCAAAAAGGACGAGGCTAAAGGGAAAGTTTCATGTCCCAGCGCACACCAACAGTGTAGTAAGCATCAACGTTTTGCCAACTTGTTTGGTAACAAAAGGAGTATTTGAGTTTTGAGATATCTAAACAGACAGTAATTTAATGCACACCAGGTAAGGGTATTCATGATATAAGATACCAAGCTTTATTTACAGGCGGCATGACAAGCAACAAAATCACATATTAAAGCTCTAATGACCTTTTCAACGATTCTCCTACTGCTGCTGTTCAGAAACACCACTTTGTATTTAGGAGAAATCTAACGGGAATTAGTTCGCTTACAAAAAGTCGAATGTATGCAAGTCAAATAATCAATTGTGGGTATCCGGTTCGGATAGTGAATTTCCAATCCTCGATATAACAGTTTTAATTGGAACCTCGCAGAATCTTCGTTCTGATCAAAATAGTTAAGACTTTATTTCTTATCTCCACTAGATACCTATGAATGATTCTCATAATCTTATAACGTCTAACCAGATACGAACATTGATAGAGCAATCCTGACAAATGTGGCCTTACCTATTCCATTCTCTTCTAAATACACCTGTACACCCTTGGACTGCCTCTGCGGATCATTGTCAATCTTCCATTGTGTGAACTGTTCACAGGTCAAACCTTCATGCTGGTCCTCCCACTGTTTATAATAAAATGTGTGTCAAATGTAAATTTTAGCCTTCATTATAACAGGAGCTAGTTTACCCTAACACATGACATTACTGTTATTTAAAGGGGGTCCAACTTTAAATTGACAAAAAACAATATTTTCTATTCTAGAATCAATAATATGATGTTATTAATTAAGTGGTTTCATATTGGCCCAGTTATTGGTCCAAGGAATGTCATATTGGCCCAGGGCCACGGGCCATATGAATCCGCAGACCAATAACTCAGACAATATGAAAACACTTAATTAATGACAATTTTATTAACAGCCACTCCAGTATAATTTGTTTTTAATGAAATCATTTTGACATACTTTGCGTTTATTTATAGTAGCGTTAATTTCTTTATATGTCAAAAAGCGACTGCGAATGATGTTACTTAAATCTCGTATTGGCGAGTTTCTTCATATTGGCCTTGTTTTTTCATATTGGCCGACTTCCGGTTCATATTGGCCGAGTTTGCATCGTATTGCGTGTAGAGTTTCTAGTAAAACACGGCTAATATAGTTAATAAAATATATTATTAATTAACTAAACTAAACTATATTAGCCGTGTTTTACTAGAAACTCTAAGCTTAATACAATGTAAACTCGGCCATTACAAACCGAAAGTTGGCCAGAATGAAAAAACAAGGCCAACATGAAGAAACTCGCCAATACGAGATTTAAGTAACGTCATTCGCGTTCGCTTTTTGACATATACAGAAATTAACGCTACTATAAATAAACGCAAAGAAATCTGCCAATACGAGTTTTAAGTGACGTCATTTACGTTAACAGATGCCATTTACGCTCACTTATCAACATATAAAATAATGATATTAACGATGATTAAGGATGAATATAAATAAACGCAGACCATGTCAAAAATATAATACAACTTTAGTGGAAGTTAATTAATAAAATTGTCATTAATTAAGTCTTTTCATATTGTCCGAATTATTGGTCCTCGTCCTGTCATATTGGCCCTTCGGCCTTGGTGCAGTATGACAGTCATTATACCAATAACTGGGCCAATACGAAATCACTTAATAACATCCCAATATAAATATGACACCTAATTTAAAAGTATATAAATATGACACCTAATTTAAAAGTATATAAATATCACACCTAATTTAAAAGTATATAAATATGATACCCAATTTAAAAGGAAATTCATTCTGCACAGAAATATGTGCTACCATAGGTTATGCACCAGGGTTAATTTTATGATGTTATTGATTTCATATTGGCCCAGTTATTGATCCAAGGACCGTCAAATTGGAACAAGGCCGAAAAAAATATCTTGACATGACTTGCATTTATGTATAGTAGCGTTAATTACATTTATAGTGTGATTAGCGAGCGTGAATGACCTCACTAAAAGCGTGTGAACAATGTTAGTTAAAGCCTGTATTGGCCAGTTCCTTCATATTGGCCTTGTTTCTTCATATTGGCCGACTTCCGGTTTGTGTATTTGCCAAATTTGCTTCAAATTATGTGTCAAGCTCCTTATAAACCAATGCTAATATAGTTAACCCTTAACCTGCTAAGCACTACTATAATAGCCTTTGTATCCATTGTAAACTCGGATCAGGGTTTACAATGTCCATCATTTCCCCCCAAAACACCCCTTTGTCACATAAATGGAATGGTCTTAATTCAAAGACAGAACAGTCCATTATGTATATGTAGCGGTTTAAGGGTTAAGTTAATTAATAATAACATTTTATGTCTGATTCCAATCAAAATATATTATGTCTGATTCCAATCAAAATATATTGTAAATCCAAATTTTAGACCAGAGCAACACCTAAACGACATGGTACGTACACCATATTTTTATATTTTTATCATCAATTGTAACTTTTTAACTTTTTAGACACTTATAGAAAAGCCTGATGTACCCCTTTTAACAGGAGCTAGTTTACCCTGAAGTATGGCATTACAGTTGTTTAAGAAATAAAATATTTCCAGCGAGTTTATATTGCCCAAGACCCATACCTGGTGGGCAGGACTTGAAGTTTATCAATACCGAGGGCCAAGGGCCGCAGGCCCGCGGTTCGATGTGTTTCAAGTCCCGCCCACCAGGTTTTGATCTCGCACAATATAAACCCACTGGAAATATTTTATTTCTTATCCAACATGGATTTTTATGTATCATAAAACACATTTTGTCGAGAGATTGCACAAAATACAAACAAATTCTCACAACTTACATTTTATGCCTATCTCTCAACATCAAATGAGAAGAATATACAACTTCATCCTATTTAAGTGTGTTGTATTGAACTTAAAATAACGCGTTTCATTGCATTGTTGTTTTGCATCTGACGTTTAAAATGACGTCTCAATGTTTAACGTGTTTTCTGGCGTTTGAAATGACGTCTTAACAGTTGACATACATGACATCAGAGGTTTACATAGCTTTTTTCAGACCATCCCAATAGCCAATCAACATTGAGTATTTTAATAAACCATGTTAGATTATTGTCTATAAACATTTAAAGTTTTAAACAGTTCATGGAAACTGACATAAATTATGATATTAAAGAAACCATACCGTTTTCTTGCACATAAAGCATGTTTTCTGTGTACACGACGGGCAAGTCATACCCAGCACTTGTGGACGATCCCAAATAAAACCACTGGCACACTGAAAATATAAACGCGGGTTAATAGTGATAATGGAAAGAAATTTATAAAACGGGTTATATCATAGTATCATACACACCCTAAGATAAATATAAAGATAGTTTAAAGACAAACAGAAACTAAACTACCATGAAACAGAGATGTCAAACCCGACAGGATAAAATATGCGGGCAAAACGAGCTGAGGGTTGGACAGTCACTGCTATCCTTGATTAATATACACTCTAATAAACAGGTGTATTGACACATGTACAATTGACCTAGATTGCAACGTTAGCCGGGTATTCATCTATTCACATATTTATTTAGTATTTATTTTCAAGGATAGCACTAACTAGATAAATGGGTAAAAAAATATTTAGGTATATACCAGATATTTTTATGTTAAACATTTCAATCGGATTACAGTGCTCATAATCCATAAGCCTGTCAGGTCACAGAAAGTCATGCTTATTCCAACGGTGGAAGCATCAGCGGGATACTGCAATACTGCATTAACCATAATACTTACATGTGCACACCAGCGGAAGTTTGGATCTTTCTGTAGATGCCAGTCACGCAGTTTGGTGTCAAATAAATCCATCACCTCCTGCGATACTAACTGCTGGAGCTATAAACAATTAAACACTTAATAAATGCATGTCAAATTCATTTTTCAGAAGGTCATATACATCTTCCAGTGTTTTTTTTATGTGTTTTGTGAATGCAGCCTGTGCCTGTGCCATTGTGAAAAATAGCGGCATTTTTCTAGAAATTGTGAAAATTGTGAAATATTATTACAAAAGAAAAAGAAACATTTTTCAACTTTTAATTTCACAGTTTAATATCCCTTGGTTTTAAGTGTTGTTTTTGGTAAATACAGACTAGTTTTAACACCAGCGTATATTAAGACTAGTATCCTTACTGGTCTGTATTTACCCTAAAAAAAAAAAAAAAAAAATTTTTTTTTTTTTTAATTTTTTTTTTTCAGATTGAATTTTTTGGATATAATTGTGAAAAAAGTATACTTTTTGGCATTGTGAATGGGGCCGAATAACGGCCCCAAATTAGGCATAAAAAAAAACACTGTCTTCAAATATTCTTGTACAGTATTACACTTGTACACCAACAAAACTGTTTTGATAAAAAAATAACTTCAAAATTAGTTATTCTGTAACCAAAATCTTGGGTTCTAACCTCCACTGTGGTTCAAACCTTGCCCCTTTATCATCAAAGATTTCAACACTGTTACATGGACAAAATTCATGGAGTGTTATCGAAATTCAGGAAATCTAGCAGTATCAGTCTATTGAATTATGATCTGAAGACAGACTGGTCCCCTGACTTAATACAAATATTTACACTGGTAGGGTATTCGAAAGAGTAAAAGTTAGGGGTACAGTCTAAATCTTTAGAAAGTAGAATAACCAGCTGTAGTAGGATTAAGTAATAGTTTCATTAATAGATATTCTAACGCACTTGACAAAAACCCTGCAATACAATTGGTTGACATTCAAACATTTGAGACTATTAAATAGTGCATAACCCGTCACAAATCCAGTCATGTGACATTAAACCGTCAAAAAAGTGACGTCATTTACTTTTATTTCAATGCATAATTTTTTTTAATAGTAAAATTGTCGAAAACAATGAACTGCATTAAAAACGACCTTTAAAACAGTATGTCGGTCTTTTATCTGTCGCAAATCTTGTTTAACGGCTCCGTTAACAAGTCATCATTAAGCAAAATTTGCAATTATTAAACAACTGATAAACCAGCGCAAAATTCGAATTTTTAATACAGTTAACCCTATAATGTATATGCAGATTATAACTTTTGGTATTGAGCTAGCTTTTATGGTTAAAAAGGTTAAACGCTCTCTTCCCATGCATCTGGAGACAAACTCCCCCACTGATCTTCATGTTTTTATAGTATACAGAGAATTCTGGCCTGGTTTTGTAACACAGTATACCGTGATTAATCTTTAAAGGGGTTGGTGCACTATTTTCAAACAATATTTATTTAAAAGGGCATTGAAAAACTTTAAAAAAGCTGAAAGAATTATCAAAATGCCATGTAAAATAAAGGAGATACGACCTATTGAAACTTTGCAAAGAAACATAAATGAAGGCGGACATGATGTCATCGCAATTTTTTTTTTTTTAAATTTCTTTTAAAGCAAGGAAAATCACTGTAAATGAAAACTAATCATACAATGTATACATATTACATTTTTATATTTATTTTTAATCAATTTGTAGTGATTTTCTTTGCTTCAAACGATACTTTGTCAGTATGCCATATATGGTAAAAAGGCGTAATGATGTCATCGTTCCAAGATAGCTGCCTCCATGTATGTTTCTAAGCAAATTTTCAATTGGTCATATCTATTTATTTTTCAAGGTATTTTAATAATTTTTTCAGCTTTTTTCATGGTTTTCAGAGATGTTTTAAATAATTAATTATTTTTTAAAAATAGTGCATCAACCCCTTTAAATTAAAGACAAGACATATTTTGTCAATCACACAAAAATGGTTTCATCCACTTACCATCATTGAGAGAAGCTCAAAATACTGAGACGCCATATCCTCGTCTTCGAGTTGTGGGGACTCGCACAGGGGGCAGCTCCAGTTACGCACGTACCTCTCTCGGATCACCACCTCAAAGTTCTGCTTCAAACAGCCATTGCACAGTTTACAGTTGCACGAACCAAGATTACGTATCTGTATAAATGAACGGGAAGGATTTGGCTTAAGCATAATCATACCTTTGACTGGCATACGTCTGATAAGAGAGAGTTTCAGATAATTTCAAATGAAAACGAGGTTTTGATATCAGGAATTGTTCTGGCTTTAATTTCAATAGTGAGAATAGCTTAACAAAAATAACAGAAAAGAAAAAATATACAACTCACTTCTAGACTGAAATACAACATGTACAGGTAAATTCTATATATTCAATGAACATAATAGTCCAAGGTAAATGAATTTATTCAATGAGAAGTGTGGTGGCCGATCTCAAACAGATATATTTGATTTACAGATATTCAACACACACAAGAACTCAAAATCACCTAAACTATTTATTTTTTTGTTTTGTTTTGTTACATTCTATTTCTTTTTTTTGTCAATTTGAAACATGCAATCTCTGTGGGATATAAAATGATGATAATGTCTCTATGTAAATGTCCTTTTACACCATAACATTGTTTGTTTGTGTGGTGTTTTATGTCATTTTCAACACATGTCGGGTTATATATTATGACGGTTGATTTTTTTGTGGTGGAGGCAAACCATTCACTTTTCCTGGGTATATTGATTGAATTGGATTTTATAGTCGCACCAACAGCTAAGGTCATATGGCGACTTTCCAGCTTCCATTGGTGGAGGAAGACTTTCCTGGGTATAACCAGTACTGTAAACCTCCCGCCATCCGTAAGAATCGACACTTCCTCACTTACCAGTAGAGCTCCCAGTGGGATTCGAACCCGCAGCAGTGAGGGGCAAGAAAGTTTACAATGCAACGTCATTAACCACTCGGCCATGGAGATGCCATAACATTGAATGAAGGGTTTTTATAAGCATTTAACAGCTTGGTCATTTGAAGTTACCGTACCTGGGACTGCCCTTCTTAAGTTACTCGCAGGCTGATCTGGGTTTACAATGGACGCAAAGGCTATTATAGTCGTGCTTAGTGGGTCAAGTTATTTTATCAATGTTAAGGTCACACATAATAGTCTGAACCATCAATCCGTTTCAAGACGTAACCAACCTTGGACATGGGGTACAGACTGTAACATATTCCACACTCCTGTGTAAGGTAAACGAGAGAACTCTGCCTGTCGCCACAGTTTCTCACGGCTTCTATGATGTCCTCCAAGGAACACTCGAGTGGTTCGGGACTGTTTGTGACATATTTGTCAAGAATTGTTATCACTGTCTCTGCTCGTCCCCAGCTGCGTAACTTACCCTCCACGAACATCATTCGTATTCGCCTCTGTTTGAAAAAAGATAGATACATATGATAAAGTTAGTGTTTCGTATTTAAATGTATTTAACAAAGTGAAAAAAATTGATATTCATGGGTAATATAATTTGTGGACAAGCCGCAATGGAACCATGACCTCTGACTGACCTCAACTCAATCCAACTCTATGGGACACATGTGAACATCTATTCAGTGAACTTATATGCAGAAACCCAAAGTTGATTTCTCAAAAGGTCACTGTAACAGTGACCTTGCCCGTAACAATTATCCTATCCCAAGCAGAACACATGTTGACATCTTGACCTTTGACTCAAAAATCAATACGCTCTTCCGTCACAAAACAACATGGGTTTACATCTGTAAAGTTTCATTAAGATCCTTCCAGTAGAATTTAAGAAGATCAGATGCAGAAATAGTCAATTCAGTGTCACCGAGACCTTGACCTTTTGACCTAGTGACCTGAAATCCATAAGCTTCTGTACAAACTAAAGGTCAATATAGCTGAATACCTTTTACCAAGTATTCTCTATGAGGTACACATGCTGTAAAGTTATATGCAAGAGGGCCAGTAGGGCTGGAGACATTGTGAGGTATCCAAAATTGTGAGGTATCCAAAATGCCAGGTCAAGGTCACTGCGGATCTACACAAAATGACAGCATGAACAAACCTCTACCTTATGGCGAGTAGTCCAGTACAACTAGAGCTCAAAGCGTCAGGTCCAAGTCACTGTGGATCTACACAAAATGACAGCATGAACCAACCTTTAAATCAATGGTGGTGCCCTTTAAATCAATGGTGGAGAGTAGTCAAGAAGGACTAGAGTTCAACGCGTCAGGTCAAGGTCACTGGGGACCTACACAAAATGAGAGCATGAACAAACCTCCAAGTCAGTGGTGGTGTCCCTAATGCACAGCTGGAAGTCATCCTCGCTAATCACACTGTTGACGCTGCCACTGGTGTTGAGATTATCCAACCTCGACGCCATTGCTGCCACGGCCCCTCCTTTATGAGTAGAAACACACATTATTTATACATACCAAACATGTAACAATCTGATTATACGCCCTCCAACAATCTGTTACCGGTACATGTATATTCAAACTTGTTTACAAGATTAAAATAAAAATATCTAAATTTTCATTAAAAGTTTGCAATTACCAAAGTTCAAGAAAATTAAAGTACCTTTGATCTTTGAAATAAAATGTTGTTTTAATTAGAGAAAACGAGTTTATCAATTTATTTCTTTTAATTATTTGTGTTTATTTAAAAATAACTAGAATACCCCCGCTTTTTTGCTTCTAAGTCAAACAAAGGGCTATAATTCTGTCAAAAATTAGGCAATCAACAATTGGTGATGTAGAGGAACATAAGGCCATCAGTTGTTATGTGTATATGAAGTTTGGAAATAACCCATTCAAAACTGTTCGCTAGTAATAAAACTGTTACGGGACGCGACGCAACAGTAACCATAAATGTGTTACGCGACGTGACGTTACAGACAGCGTGATTCCTCTGTAGCCCCCACTACACTTTGCGAAAGCAGGGGGAATAATAAATTTGTTCATTTTCACAGAAACCGGCTTTAAATACAAGAATATTGGTAGAACCAATGGATGCTCCCCGAGGTGAATGTAGTTACAGGGATGATGTCCATAATATTTAATGTGGGTCTGTGTGTCAAAACCAATAACATACTGTTGCCTACCCATTAAAAGAATAATGACAATGCGTTACATTCCAGATGAGAAATGTCTAATAAACATGTTAAACAAAAATAAATGTAAGTGTACAAAGAGTGGTAACTCTGTATTTACTCAAACTAGTTGAGTTATGATTCTTGAGCACTGCACTTCCTTTCGTTGCCCTCTATCATTGTATGCAAGTTTCAGCCCAGTCCCATAACTATTTTTCAAGTCATGCTTCGGACAAGAATTATAAATATAAAATCGGACAAGAATTATAAATATAAAATTACAAAGGCCAATAACTCTAAGTTGAATGAAAACAGAGTTATGGTTCTTGCACTCTGCACTCCCTCTAAATGTCCTCTATCAATGTGTGAAGTTTCATTCCAGTTGAATTAGAAGCTTTCAAGTTATGCTTTGGACAAGAATTATAAGTATGAAATTACTAAGGGAAATAACCCCAACTTGAATAAAGATTGAGTTGTTGTTCTTCCACTTATTGCCTCTATCTGTGTGAAGTTGTTTCTTTCCAGTCACATAAGTAGTTTTCAAGTTATGCAATGGAAAAGGTATTTGGACTGATGGCCGGAAGGATGGACTGAAGGGCGGAAAAGCGATGACTACATGCTTTCCCCGAAATTTTAAAGGAGACGAAGGACGGACAAAGCAGCGACAATATGCTCCCTTTTCCAGAGCATAATAAAGAAAAAATATATATAGCTATCCCTAAAAATCGTTCATCAATTCAAACACATCTGTACCTGTAGCACCCGTCCAGAGTCGCTCGTAATATCCCTGCACCAGTCTCTGGTTGAGCTGGTCAAGGGCATCAGACTTGTCTCCATAGTTCTGATACAGGGCCGTGAGGATGTCTTCACGCGCGAATCGACCACAAGCATTTATCTCCTGGTACTGTATCAGATATTAAACATGGCTATTATTTTATTAGGATAAATTATATGCATGCAGTCAGGCCACCCCTTAAAAAAAATTACGTTTGCCCTTTCCCGACCCTAATTTCAAATTTTGGGTAGGTATGTAGGCACATTTTTTAAAAATAAAAAAAATTTGTAACAGAAGCATACTTTTGTTATTTAGTAGCATTTTGATGTGACTGACAATTTAAAAAAAAAAAGTTCTAAAAATGAGAAAAAAATATTTTTATGGTCGGTCGGGAAGGGGCAAACATTAAAAGTGTGGCCTCATTTTCGTTTTTTGGTAAATATAGATATAAAAATCGAACAGGAAAAGCAGCATTCAAGGACAACAGTCAACCACAAACACACACAGAAACAAAGAACAAATTTAAAGATGAATATAGGCCAAATAAGACATCACAAACACAAAAGGGTTGACAATAGGACTACCGCCTTGGAACGGTCAGTGGCAAAAAATGGCCGCTGGGGGTTTAAGATTCAAGCATAATCTATGATTTATCTAATCATTTATAAAACATAATATTTAACAAGAGGCCAGGAGCCTCGAGACAATCTCCTGAGTGTAAGAGTTTATATGGAAAAATGTTTTATGCAGTTACCACAACATCCAAGTAGCATGAATTTACTAGTCCTGGCTTGATAATTTGGTTCAATCCAATACAATAATATAACAATTACAGGTAAAACAGGTGTTTGAGTATATTTTAAAAATCTGTGGTTATTTGACATTGAACTTTAATGTAAACTATCTGACAAACTTGGTAGAGGACATAAGCTTATGCTACGTGCAATATATGAGAGCTTTGTGGTTTCAGAGAAGATTTTTCAATTTTTTCCTTATATGCCTATGTAATACATGCAAAATCTCTATATACAAACAAGGCGCCCTCTCAGGTGACCTACAAAATCCCAATAAACGAAGTTCAACTGCAAAGGATAAACCAATCTAACTTAAAGGCTGATCCCTGTGATTTTTTTATCTATAGGTCAAATGAACTTATAGCTTATTTAATAGAACATACAGGCAGATAGACTGCCATACAGACAGCAGATGACCTTGGTTTTCCTTCAGCACTTGTAACTTGATTTACATTATCACTTACTAATGAATCAATGGTGTTTTACAGCTTAATAACCATTAAATTGAGGCATTTCAAATTTATCAATACAAAATTAGTATTATATTCATACATAATGTACAGGGATTTTTCATAATGTACAGGGGCCGAATTTCGGCCCCACCCCAATCCAAAATATCCTCATATCTAATATTTTCCAAAAAAAGCAAAATATTTTCCCAAAATACAAAAAAAAAAAAAAACAATAATATATATTTTTTTATACATTAAATGTAGCCCTATTTGACAGTGTATATGTTGCAGACTTGTATAAGAGCTTGATTTTGAAATTATTCCAAACATTTTTAGTGCCTTATTATGTAATATAGTAGGATTATTATTTTTCCCAATTTCTAGATTTCACGAGCATTTTTCCCCAATTCAAAAGGCCCCTGGCCCCACTTCCAAAAATGCAGAAAAATCCCTGATGTAAACCTCTGAGTAATACATTTATACACACTGACAGTACAGGCCTTTTTCTGCCCATTTTGGGAAAAAGACCCTAGACAAATTGGGAAAATTTACGCCGTAAATTTTGCCCAATTGGGAAAAAATTTAATTGCTTTACGCCTCAAATTGGGAATTTTCATAAGTTAGTTGTACATAAATATCAGGTTGTTTTAATTGCCTAATTTCAATACATGATACATTATTTAAATAGTGTTATTTTATAGTATTTCCTTGTAAACATTTGTATATTTGACCTGACTTGGTAAAATAAAAAAAAATAAAAAAAAGAAAATAAATTAAAAAGAAAAAAATGGGGAATTTTATTTCAGAATTGGGAAAAAAAAACTATATTTGGCATTGGGAACGGGTCCGATAGTCCGTGAGAATAGAAGAAAAAGGCCTGCAGTATAATGTCTGTATATTATTTTCCTTATCTGCTACCACATCTACTACTCATTCACATTTGAAATCACACAAGATTCTGATTGAAGAAAATATGTCACCCACCTTGTTTTTCCGATCCCTTACACATGCATCTACCGCTTTGTTCACATCTCCGTCACTTTTCAACAGCGCCTTTTTGGCTTCTTCAGACGACATATCTCCCACATCGTTCTGCTCCCCCTTCTTACCCTCATCTGCTGCCATGGATACTATAAGATCGATCATTCCCTGCCACTTAATCTTTAGCCATTCAATAGGTTTCATGGCATCTTCGCTGCTTCGCTGGAGGGCTATCTCCGTTTCTGGTATCTCAAAACCTAGTTTCTCTGCCTCCTGTCGATCAATAAAGATCCAAATACTATATTACATGTGTGTGTCCTAATTTAGAAGGTAATATTTTGCGACTTTAATCCTTAAGCCGCTAAGCATGACTATAATAGCCTATGCACCATTTTAAACTTAGATCACTCAATCAGGGTTTACAATGTCTGGCTGCTGATCAGTCATTTTCCAAAAACACCCCTTTGTCACATAACTGGAATGGTCTTAATTCAAAGAAAGAACAGTCCATTACATATATGTAGCGGGTTAAGGGTTAATATATAGTGCATTGGGGAGTATAGAATCGTTGGAGGTAAAGAATAATTTTCTGTTTAAATTCAATTCAATTTTCTCAGGGAGGGCTGGCGTGGTGCAGTCGGTAGCGCGGCAGATTTGTACCGGAGGCCCCGGGTTCAATCCTCCGTGGTGCCACTGAGTTTCGTCGGTGTGTTCTTGGGCAAGACACTTTCCCTTAGCCCCGTCCGTCGGATGGGGACGTAAACCGGGCGGTCCCATGTATCGGTCTATCCTCTGAGCACGTTAAAGAACCATAGGAATCTATTCGATAATAAGAGTAGGGCAGGTTCCCGGATTCCTATGTATCCTTCCCCTCTCTCTGGGGCGGCTCTAAATAACATATACTGTGTTGATGAGCCGTTAAACAACATTCAATTTTCTCAGCTTATGTTTATTAGATTATTTAAATTTTCAAGGCTCATATTTTCTATGACAGAGGTCACAGGTCAAGGTCACAATGACCTTATTTTGGTATGCGACACGCCGCTATCCCAAGATGTATTAATATACCAAGTTTGGAATCTCTAAGTTTTATAGTATTGAAAATACGGTCTGGACAAGCATTTTCTATGACAGGGGTCACAGGTCAAGGTCAAGATCACAGTGACCGCTATCCCAAGATGTATCCACATACCAAGTTTGGTATCTCAAAGTCTTATAGTATTAAAAATATGGCCTGGACAAGCATTCGGAAGGACGGATGGAAGGACGAGGTGCAAACATATATTTATGCACTAGTGACATGATTTGGTCCATTTTTTCATGCTAAATGTATCACTAAGAAAAAAATATTTTTTACTGACCGAATGAAGTGTGTTCTTGAAATGAAAAATTCATGCTGTCACAATAAACTGAGATATGAATATTTGCTGTTCAGTTATAACACATTTTGGAGACAAAAGTCAAAAGGTAATCATCAAATAAGTTAAATTGTTAAAGTTTGGCACTTCTAAGAATACAATAAAATAATATTGTATTGAAAATAATGGTGCAAAATAACCTGTTAAAAAATGCATAGTTATAGGACAATGAGTTGAGAAATTTTGCTATCATACAACTAAAAGAGCAAATCTAAATCAGAAACTAAATATACGTTTTCCTCTCATTTTAAATTTAGACATTTAAACCAAGTGATTCTATACCCACTAACCCACTGTAATTTATTTATTTGTTTTACATCTCGTCTTATGTGCTGTATTACAGGGCTATACCAAAATCTTATTTCTCTCAAACCCTAGTTTCTCCGCCTCCTGTCAATGACGTTTAAATATAATATTTTGTAATATTTGTCTCTTCTCTTAGAGCAATTTATTTAGTTAAAGTTTGCAATTTGTGTTTTTCCGACAAGTGGTGAGAAATGCAGTATAAAAATAGTAATCTTAGAAGTTTTTACCCTCAAAGAAATTCTATGTTAACCCTTAACCCGCTAAGCACAACTATAAATTATAATAGCATTTGCGTCCATTGTAAACCCAGATCAGCCTGTGAGTATTGTAAACCCAGATCTGCCTGCGAGTACTATAACTCGCAGGCTGATCAGGGTTTACAATGTCTGGCTGCTGATCAGTCATTTCCCCCCTTTGTCACATAACTGGAATGGTCCTAATTCAAAGAAAGAACAGTCCATTATATATATGTAGCGGGTTAAAAGGAATTTCACCACTAATGGTAGTATGACCTAACTTACAGAAGAGCTGAGTCCATTGTACAAATGCAGGTATGAAAGGGTTAATGTCCTTTATATATTTAGGTTAAGTCTGCAACTTTTATTTATTGCATTATGTTGACCGTTTTCTCCTAGTAAATTACAATTTTTGTGCGAATGTATGGATAGAGCAGCCATTTCCTTTTGCATGATGGGTAATGGAGTACTAAATAATTTACATATATTAGTACAGTACCAGTACAGTACACGTGCAGAAGTAAACAACCCAGAGCATGGGATCATACATTTTATTGTACAAATGAAATATTAGCTTTTCAACAACAGGCCCCCATTTAAAGCATGATAACAACGAAACTAGATTCAAATTTAATTTAAACAAATACTTAACACTTCATACCTTAACAATGGACATTAACTCATGTCCATCCAAACTCATTTGTTCTTGTGCACGTCTCATATTAATCTGCTCGATCGCTTCCACGAAATTCAGATTGGACCGCACTTTACCCGCTGAATCTTTCACTTGTATTGTTCCCATAGCAACATCAAGGTTGGGATCTAGGCTGCTGGAGGCCGAGTTATAGCTCCCAGAGGTGCTACCACTAGAGGGCTCCTGACCTGATCTTTTGCGTACATGCTCAACATCTCCTAAACAAGATGTGCATGTATTTAGTAGTTCATGTAATATCTGGCATTTTTGTGAAATGAAATGGTAAATTTAAATGCTGATTTCCCCAATTTTAAAGCTAAATTACTCCTAAAAAAGTGCTTATCATATAACAATTTATATAATAATGTTACTGTTGTTAATTAGAATATAAAGAAATAACACTTTACACCAAGAATTTCAACTTGGGTTAAATATATTTGAAACAGATGCATATAAATCTTATGTGAGAAGTAAGTTTATCATATTTACTGTTCGGATGCAGTGTATTAGCGTCACTCAATTCTGGTGTCATAGCTGCTCCAGCTCCTTCTGTAACTGCGACCCCTGTGGCTCCCTCTGTTGGCCCCTCTGTTGTGACCTCGACGACTACAATATCCCCACTGCTGTCAGGAATTTCACCTTTTCTCATCTGTTCATATCTTTTATGAGCAGCTTTCTTTTCCAAGTACACCTTTTAAAGACAAAATCAAAAATTCATAATAAAACATAATCGCAAATATTCAGTTTCTTCAACAATAGAATGAGTGGCTGTAAAATTCAGGTAATATTATGATTCGGTAATATTATGATTTAAAGAACTGATATTAAACTGGATGACTACGCACAGGCCTTTTTCTGCCCATTTTGGGAAAAAGACCCTGGACAAATTGGGAAAACTTACGCCGTAAATTTTGCCCAATTGGGAAAAAATTTAATCGCTTTACGCCTCAAATTGGGAATTTTCATAAGTCAGTTGTACATAAATATCAGGTTGTTTTAATTGACTGGTTTCAATTCATGATACATGATTTAAATATTGTTATTTTTATAGTATTTCCTTGTAAACATTTGTATATTTGACCTGACCTTGTGAAAAAAAAAAAAATGGGGAATTTTATTTCAGAATTGGGAAAAAACAACTATATTTGGCATTGGGAACGGGTCCAATGGTCGGACCCGTGAGAATAGTAGAAAAAGGCCTGACGCACTTCATGAGCCCCACGCTAAACCAGAACCAGACTTCAGCCAGCACGGTGAGCCTCAAACTGTACAAGAGCCAGACTATGGTCAGCTTGTAACCTTCTGCCTAGGTAAAGATAAATCATCAACGGCAAGTATGTCTTTAACTTCCTACGGTTTTTATCCTACTGAACCAAAAATTATTCTCTCATCACAACGTCAAGGATTCCACTTTTCCAATTTCATGAGATCTGATGCAGAGGGAGAGGGGTTACAGAGCAGACAAGAATGTTCATGATTCGTAACAGTGACCTTGACCGTTGACCACAAAATCAATAGGGGTCATCTCTTATCACCTGCAGTCCACCCATGAAGTTTTCATGAGATTTACTTCAGGGGGAGAGGAGTTACAGAGTGGACAAGGACTGTGACCTTAACCGTTGACCTACTGACCCAAAAAGTCAATAGGGGTCATTCTCTCACCACAGGCAGTATATAGGTAAAGTTTCTTGATATTTGCTTCAATTGGAGAAGAGTTACAGAGCAGAATAAGGTTTTCATGATTGTGTCACTGTGACCTTGACCTACTGACCTCAAAATCAATAGGGGTATGCTCCTCATCAGACATTCCAAACATGAATTTCAATGAGCTTTGCTTCAGAGGGAGAGGACTTACAAAGGTTGTGTTTACAGATGGATGGACAAGCTGAAATAATATATCCACTAAACTTTGTTTTGCTGGGGATTTAATAATGCCAGTAATACTGGAAAAGACTGGACTCAAACAAAAAGGTTTACAAATAGCCTGACAGAAGACCCATAAGCTTTGCTGATCTTTCATAAAAAGAGACACCAACCTCTAAAAAATATTTTATGAATATTCTCAAAGAAAGTTTTTTAAAAAACACATTTTTATAATCTATTTAGCTAACACTTAAATTTGTGCCTGCAATAGTTGGAAAAATAATGACTTTTAAATTCACATAAGAGTTACCTGATCTTGCTCTTCATCTATCATTTTGCCAACTGTCTTTGATTTGTTCAGCTCCTGTTTAACTTGAGCTGCTACAAGGTCGGCGCCCTCTTGTTGCACGGGACCTTTACTATCAGTTTTTACTTGCTTTTTTTGTGGTTCTCTGGATGCGTATTTTGTTTGAGTCTTGGCACACAATTCACAAATCTGAGTTCCAGGCATGTTTTTAAAGGTGCAGAATTCACACTGCTCGCCTTGGTTATCTGCCCCTGAATGCTCTTCTTGAACAGACGGTATTTTTTGTCCAATTATTTTGGGATTGTCTGACGTTTTGTAGCACATGCCACAAGCCTTTTTAGACGAATCATTAATGTACGTACAGTGCTCACACTCCCATTTGGTAAAATTGGCCAATGACTGATTTTTTCTGATAGGGGAAACAACTGCAGTTTTATCCTTAGAAAGACTGGGCTCTGACAAGCCATGCTTCATAGGAGTGCTTGATGAGTTTTGTAACAATACTGTTGCCTTCTTATCGCCATCTTCAAAGTCGCTGATATTTAGCTCTGCTAATTTTTGTGGTAGTCCGGCACTGGCAGAATTAATCAAAGGCCGCTTCAATAACGCGGGAGGATATGAGACCTCTTTAGGAGTTTCAATGTTTGGGGGATTCACCGGAATATTCATAGTAGAGCTAGGATTTCCCGAAGCATTTTGACTCTGTTTAAAAGGATTTACATCCAAAACTAGCATTCTTCTTATACAATCCTCATCATCCTCTTCTTTAAGGCTAGCAATTGTTAATGATGGAGGTGCATTATCTTGATTTTTGTCTTCAGACTTTTGATTGGATGATATTGTAGACTGGTTCACCATTCTGTTTGCTGGCATGTAGACTGGGTTTTCTGGTCCAGCAGGAATCATTCCAGAATAAAGATTTATTCCCGGCTGTCCGGTTTGCCGAACATACTGTGGTGGGTTCGGATAACCCGGCTGATAAGCTAAGCCGGGAGAACCTGGTGGAGCCTGCTCATGACTTGTGACTTGATTAAATCTTCTCTTGAGAAATTCAAGCTCTTTTTCTATGTTTGCCTTTTCTTTTATCTCTTCAGCCTCCTTTTCAGTTTTGTCTGCAATCATCTTATTTAGTTCTTTGTTGTATTTTTCTAGCTCATTGATTTCTTGCAAGTGCTTACGCTTTTTCCGATTTAATTCGTTTAGTTCCTCATCTTGGAAGAAGTTTGGATTATTTAGAATGATACAGTTGATTCTGGTATCCCAGTCCCTTATGTCCTCCTGAAGGGTCATTAGGTTAACCTCAATTCTCGCCCGTCTTTTTTCCAGATCTGGGATTGCTATAATGCTTGGAAGAAAGTGTGAAATAGAAGGAACGCTGCCAGCACTACCTGGGGTACTTGGAGTTTTAGCACTCTCTGGACGACACGGCATCGTATTGGGATAATTCTGTGATATGGGCGAACCCACTCTTTGACCGATTTTGTTAGTGGCTGGTTGTACCAAATGAGCACCTACTAACTCGCCGTGTCTTGGTGTCGCCATCAAATGTGGGGTTATGTAGCTGTACCCTCCGCTGGTATCCGGTTGTTGGTACAAGTTCATGTAGCTTGCCGGGTACTGGGCAACGTGTCCCACTGGGGCCATGCCGTATCGGATGTCCTGATTGGGTGACATTTGCATGCCGACAGAGCTGGTATAGTGAGCAGGCACGTGCGACATGCCCCCGTGCATGTGACTCATCATGCTCTGTTGACTTGTCATGACTGGGTGACCGCTCCACTGGTGACTATATGCCATATTGTTTTGTAAACTATTTTGCACGTGAGGTGTGTAGCAGATTGGCGCGTCTCCTCTCGGATTACTTTCAGAAAACTGCTTCGTACTGGCAGATGTATCTCTATGATTACTAGAAAAATAAAACATAATTTATATAACCTCAAATAAGAAAGTCCGCCTGTTGGCAATAAGTATCTCACCTTTACTGCTATCAAAACAAGAGGTCAATGACCTTGAAGCTCTACTGATTGATTTTGATTTCAGGAAGTAGTCGCTACAGACTTGTTTTTTGAAAAATTATTTTTAGCCGTGGCGGCCATCTTGAATTTCCGGCCGACCTGAAATTTTGCTAGGATCAGTTAGACATCAAGAGCAACATTCCTGTGAAGTTTCATGAAAATCCGTCAAGTAGTTTCACAGGAATAGTCGCTACAAGTTTTCATTATATAACTCTATGTAAACAAAGATGGCCGCTGACAGCCATGTTTAACGTCGAATCAAAATAATGTTTGACTCTTATAACCATCATATCATGCTGATCATTTTACAAAAAGTCCCATATCAATATCACTTATAGTTTTCAAGACGTAGTCGCTACAAACTTCTTTTTTAAAAATCTATTTTTAGCCGTGGCGGCCATCTTGAACTTCCGGCCGACCTGAAATTTTGCTAGGATCAATTAGACATCAAGAGCAACATTCCTGTGAAGTTTCATGAAAATCCGTCAAGTAGTTTCAGAGGAGTAGTTGCTACAAGTTTTCATTATATAACTCTATGTAAACAAAGATGGCCGCTGGCAGCCATGTTTAACGTCGAATCAAAACAATTTTCGACAAGGACCAACATCATGTCATGCTGATCATTTTAAAAAAAGTCCCATATCAATATCACTTATAGTTTTCATGAAGAAGTCGCTACAAACTTGTTTTTTAAAAACCTATTTTTAGATCTGGTGGCCATCTTGGATTTCACATCAACATCAATTTTTGCTAGGATCAACTAGACTTCATGGGCAACATTTCTGTAAAGTTTCATGAAAATCCATTCAGGAGTTTCAGAGGAGAAGTCGCTACAAAAAAAAGTTTACGAACAGACGGACGCCGGACGCCGCACCACGGCAGAAGCTCTGCTGATCTCTGATCAGTAGAGCTAAAAATAAATATTCAATGAAAAAAAGGACCATAATTTTCCTAAAAACAATACAGAACCTGCGTGTATGAGTAGGTTTGATAAAAACAAAGAGAAATATGTAGTCTGAATGCATTTGATTTAATAATCGATGTTGAAATTATTAAAATGTGAAAAGCTTTAATGCAAAATGTTAACGTTTGCTGCCGCTGACACAAAGTGATCCCTTTGTCTCACCACTTTCTTCATAGGCAAGACAAAAACAAGAGGGCCATGATGTCCTATATCGCCCACCTGAGTACTGGCCCATTATCGAACTTCTCCGAAATCTTATAGTCATATACAATCTGTGCAAGTTTGGTTAAGATTGCTCATGAAATGTAGCCTCTGTCGTGGTAACAAGATGAAACAAGAGGCCCACGAGGGCCTGTATAGCTCTACTGTCTAAAACTATATTTTTCCAGAATAGTATAAAAAAGAAGTTTTCCTTACCTTTGGTTGATCATATTTGGTGGTAGACTGTAACCAACATTATCCAAGTTGGGATTACCACCTCTAGGGACAGTAGGGTACATAGATATGGCCTCTCTTGCCTGTAAACCACCAGCACCTGATATAAAGGCAGAATATGTTTATTAAGGCAGAACAATGTAGAAAATGAAAATACTTCATGTGTAAACTGATGTACTATTTATTAGGTTGCATCCCATGTATCTGTTCTGACCTAAATGATCATGTACAGCTATTCTTCCACTATATCAGCATTTAATGGATACCCAAGTCACAGAATGAACCATACTTCTTACCTTGTACAATAGCTTCATGTTGTGGTAGAAACTGTGTCTGATGCTGTGATTGCTGGCTCTGATGAGAGACGGTTGACTGACGATGACCTTCCTGCTGCTGCTGTTGCTGCTGGTTCATGTCTACACTTGGAACAGAGCCAGGAAGTGTGTCCAAGGGTGGTCGGATAGGTTGCAGCTTGTGGTTCTGACGTTTGGGATGTTTGTGCCATTTTATGTGACAGTCTTTACACAGCTGCTTGTTGTCACACATGGCACACACATAGTCGGCGTGATTCTCCCCACAGATGTCACATGCTGAAAAGGAGGTGACGGCTGAGGAGATTTGATAAAGATTAAAACAGAGGTATTTCTCCCTACTGATGTTTTTAAGTGATAAATGTGTTCTCTGTGGAGCGAGTGTGTCGCCTTATTGGGCCTTGTTCAAGAATGTATGATGCAGGACTAATAGTCACTATTGTCATTTAGTGTAGATATGCAAAGTTTGCTGAAGACATGAACAGGTAATAGGGAATGTTAAAGAGACAAGAGGTAATCTGGAAGGGGATTCAGTGCCAATCCAAATGAAAGTGGAATCTCATAATGTGCTTCAGTTTCATATAGAATCTCCACAAGCATTAAATTGAGACCCATGTTACCTTCAGTTGTTTATTGTAATACAAAAGCTGTTGGAGAACAGCGCGGCTCGACTATTCGATTTTTCAGAGAATAATAAATTATATAGCCAGTATATATACCATCAGAAAACAAGGCTAAAACAATGTGGGGGTGGGGTTGGGGGAGGGGCGGTATAGATAAACTTGGCTCGATATAAAATCATTGTTAGAATCTCATATAAATGATAGTAAAATTTGGGGCAGTGTGTGAAATTTATTTTCATCAGTTTTAATCCAAAATTGCTGTCAGTTTAAAGAAATTTGTGGTCGAAAGGAAACTCGGGGAGGGAGGGGATATCTGGCAATTTTTATTGTGGCCTCATTTCAGGTTTTTTTTATTGATATTTCATCTGTGTATCTGAATTGAATCTAAATTGTTTTATATGTAAATGATTGCGTTAAATTGCGTTTTATATGTAAATGATTGCGTTACATTGCATTTTATATGTGATGATTGTGTTAAAGCATTAAATTGAGACCCATGTTACCTTCAGTTTATTGTAATAAAATGAATTGTATGTCCACGAATGTCATGCAACGATAAGTAAAAGGCCTCAAATTGTACTATTCATTGTCATTTCTCTCAAACAAATCTCCCATGGGCACTGGGGCAGCTTTCTGATGTCGATGTCATGCAAAAGATTAATTAATTTTTTTTTTTTACATTCCATTTAAAATTGTGCAACTATTTAGGATAGGGTCATGACCATATACCAATCTCGCAACATTTCTTCTTCACCATGTCTGAATGGCTCATGTTGAGTATATTTTCTAAGTAGTCTGACATAATTCATACCTATGCTTGGTGTTTTAGTGTCTCTGTCAAGAGGAGTTGCCACTGTTGTTGCTAGAGAAACATCCTGAAATATAGCCAAATTCATACATGAACATTGCCAAATGTATGGAATGCCAAATTAACATAAAACTCAATTATTTGAACCTCTCTTCAATTATTCGAAGAGAGGTCTAATTCAATTGAAGAGAGGTTCAATTCATTTGAAGAGAGGTCTAATTCAATTGAAGAGAGGTTTAATTATGCTGAATTGTACCTCTCTTCAATTGAATTAGACCACTCTTCAATTGAATTTGAACCTCTCTTCAATTGAATTGGACCTCTCTTCAATTGAATTGGACCTCTCTTCAATTGAATTAGACCGCTCTTCAATTGAATTGAACCTCTCTTCAATTGAATTGGACCTCTCTTTAATTGAATTGGACCTCTCTTCAATTGAATTAGACCTCTCTTCAAATAATTGAAGAAAGGTTCAATGAATTGAGTTTATGTTAATTTGGCATTCCATACAAATGAATGATTTTATTACACTTCTCTATGAACCAGCCTGTCTGTGAAAAGAACCACATGTGTACCAATTTGAGAAGGATTTCACTATTATATAATCGATTTCAAGAGTTAAATAATCTCTATTTAATATATCGTACATATATTAAGACTCACTTGAAGTATATATCACACATTTAACCCTTAACCCGCTAAGCACGACTATAATAGCCTTTGCGTCCACTGTAAACCCAGATCAATCTGCGAGTTATGTCATTTTCCCCAAAACACTCATTTGTCACATAAATGGAATGGTCTCAATTCAAAGAACAGCCCATTATATATGTGGCAGGTTAAGGGTTAATGATGCATTTTACTCAACAATTAGGAATATGCAAAAATAATTATTTTGAACTATCTGCAAACTTATAAAGTATGATTTGCAAATATTCACATTTTGGGTTTATGAACAACCTAAATTGCCATGACTGTGTCCCTTTGATTAATTTAGTTTGGAGCGATCTCATCGTCAGATCCCACATTTGACTGATAACATTATCACCCATTGGAGTGATAAAGTAATCAATCAAATAATCCATTGGAGTAATAACGTAATTATTCAAATGTGGGTTCCGACGAATGTAGTGATAATGTAATCCATCAACATGGGTTCTGACGATGGGGTGATCTTTGAGCCAAAGGTTTCACGGCATGAAGAGATTTAAGTGCAACATCAATTAACTTGAAATTGTTTTTGGATACAAAAACTGATGTCCCCCCATCCACCCTCTATACCCCCTCTCCCTGTTATTTGCTGCACGTGGGTGTTCGATCCGACTCTGTTCGCATCCCCAGGCTAGATAAACATGGCAAATTCTCATGTTGATGTACTGTAGCATTAGATAGAATTTCACTCCAATAGTTTAGTTATTATACATACCAGCTTCATAGGGGGAGCTTGCTTTTTATCTTCCATCTGCCTGATCCCTGGTATCTGGCTGGGTACCGATCCATGTATACTGGCCCCATTAGAAGTAGCCTGTGTATGTACCGGTGCCCGATTCATATTTGAGTTCAATGATGAACTAGTCTTTAACACATCTCTGTACAAAAAAATATACCTTTTTACTATTACTGGTATTCATGTTTTAATTTGAAGGGCAAGGTACATTGTACATTTATTTATAAATACATGTTCACCTACGATACATATAATGCTATAGCTTAAACAGTGCCGGACCCTTGCAGGTTCTCTATATTATAAATGTCACATTATACACATAGATCTATAATTTAAACTAGTACCTAGGTAATGTAATCTATACCTCATCTATAATTTACACCAGGCCTAGGTAATGTACATCTCTATACGTCATCAGACCCAGGTCAGTGTATTCTCTCTTTAGGGTCATTTCACATATACACCGAAACCGAACCGAAAAAATTAAGATATACAACCGCAAACGAGGGTTTCTACATATACGCCGAAACCGAAACGAAACCATGCACGAATTGGATTTCTAATTTTTTCGGATTCGGTCTCAAATAGGTCGCTCTTTTTAGAGATTCGGATAAAAATTCGGCTTTTATGTGAAAGCACTAGCCGATTCCGAAAATCCCAAAAAAGGCTTCGGTTTGATTTGGTTTCGGTGTATATGTAAAACGGCCTTTATACTGAATTCCTATGCTGCAAGAAGATCTACTTACGTCAGGTCTGGAGCAATATATGTCTCTATATACTGGGGATGTGGGATCTACTAACACGAGGTCTGGAGCAATATATGTCTCTATATACTGGGGATGTGGGATCTACTTACACCAGGTCTGGAGCAATATATGTCTCTATATACTGGGGATGTGGGATCTACTTACACCAGGTCTGGAGCAATATATGTCTCTATATACTGGGGATGTGGGATCTACTTACTCCAGGTCCGGAGCAATATATGTCTCTATATACTGGGGATGTGGGATCTACTTACACCAGGTCTGGAGCAATATATGTCTCTATATACTGGGGATGTGGGATCTACTTACACCAGGTCTGGAGCAATATATGTCTCTATATACTGGTGATGTGGGATCTACTTACACCAGGCCTGGAGCAATATATGTCTCTATATACTGGGGATGTGGGATCTACTTACACCAGGTCTGGAGCAATATATGTCTCTATATACTGGGGATGTGGGATCTACTTACACCAGGTCTGGAGAAATATATGTCTCTATATACTGGGGTTGTGGGATCTACTTACTCCAGGTCCGAAGCAATATATGTCTCTATATACTGGGGATGTGGGATTTACTTACACCAGGTCTGGAGCAATATATGTCTCTATATACTGGGGATGTGGGATCTACTTACACCAGGTCTGGAGCAATATATGTCTCTATATACTGGGGATGTGGGATCTACTTACTCCAGGTCCGGAGCAATATATGTCTCTATAAACTGGGGATGTGGGATCTACTTACACCAGGTCTGGAGCAATATATGTCTCTATATACTGGGGATGTGGGATCTGCTTACACCAGGTCTGGAGAAATATATGTCTCTATATACTGGGGTTGTGGGATCTGCTTACTCCAGGTCTGGAGCAATATATGTCTCTATATACTGGGGATGTGGGATCTACTTACTCCAGGTCCGGAGCAATATATGTCTCTATATACTGGGGATGTGGGATCTACTTACACCAGGTCTGGAGCAATATATGTCTCTATACTTGGGATGTGGGATCTACTTACACCAGGTCCGGAGCAATATATGTCTCTATATACTGGGGATGTGGGATCTACTTACACAAGGTCTGGAGCAATATATGTCTCTATATACTGGGGATGTGGGATCTACTTACACCAGGTCTGGAGCAATATATGTCTCTATATACTGGGGATGTGGGATCTACTTACACCAGGTCCGGAGCAATATATGTCTCTATATACTGGGGATGTGGGATCTACTTACACCAGGTCCGGAGCAATATATGTCTCTATATACTGGGGTTGTGGGATCTACTTACACCAGGTCTGGAGCAATATATGTCTCTGTGTACTGGGGATGTGAGATCTACTTACACCAGGTCCGGAGCAATATATGTCTCTATATACTGGGGATGTTGGATCTACTTACACCAGGTCCGGAGCAATATATGTCTCTATATACTGGGGTTGTGGGATCTACTTACACCAGGTCCGGAGCAATATATGTCTCTATATACTGGGGATGTGGGATCTACTTACACCAGGTCCGGAGCAATATATGTCTCTATATACTGGGGATGTGGGATCTACTTACACCAGGTCTGGAGCAATATATGTATCTATATACTGGGGATGTGGGATCTACTTACACCAGGTCTGGAGCAATATATGTCTCTATATACTGGGGATGTGGGATCTACTTACACCAGGTCCGGAGCAATATATGTCTCTATATACTGGGGATGTGGGATCTACTTACACCAGGTCCGGAGCAATATATGTCTCTATATACTGGGTTGTGGGATCTACTTACACCAGGTCTGGAGCAATATATGTCTCTGTGTACTGGGGATGTGAGATCTACTTACACCAGGTCCGGAGCAATATATGTCTCTATATACTGGGGATATGGGATCTACTTACACCAGGTCCGGAGCAATATATGTCTCTATATACTGTGGATGTGGGATCTACTTACACCAGGTCTGGAGCAATATATGTCTCTATATACTGGGGATGTGGGATCTAATTACACCAGGTCTGGAGCAATATATGTCTCTATATACTGGGGTTGTGGGATCTACTTACACCAGGTCTGGAGCAATATATGTCTCTGTGTACTGGGGATGTGGGTGTGAGCCTGTACTTACTCCAGGTCCGGAGCAATATATGTCTCTATATACTGGGGATGTGGGATCTACTTACACCAGGTCTGGAGCAATATATGTCTCTGTGTACTGGGGATGTGAGATCTACTTACACCAGGTCTGGAGCAATATATGTCTCTATATACTGGGGATGTGGGATCTACTTACACCAGGTCTGGAGCAATATATGTCTCTATATACTGGGGTTGTGGGATCTACTTACACCAGGTCTGGAGCAATATATGTCTCTATATACTGGGGTTGTGGGATCTACTTACACCAGGTCTGGAGCAATATATGTCTCTATATACTGGAGATGTGGGATCTACTTACACCAGGCCTGGAGCAATATATGTCTCTATATACTGGGGATGTGGGATCTACTTACACCAGGTCTGGAGCAATATATGTCTCTATATACTGGGGATGTGGGATCTACTTACACCAGGTCTGGAGCAATATATGTCTGTATATACTGGGGATGTGGGATCTACTTACACCAGGTCTGGAGCAATATATGTCTCTATATACTGGTGATGTGGGATCTACTTACACCAGGTCTGGAGCAATACATGTCTCTATATACTGGGGATGTGGGATCTACTTACACCAGGTCTGGAGCAATACATGTCTCTATATACTGGGGATGTGGGATCTACTTACACCAGGTCTGGAGCAATATATGTCTCTATATACTGGGATGTGGGATCTACTTACACCAGGTCTGGAGCAATATATGTCTCTATATACTGGGGATGTGGGATCTACTTACACCAGGTCTGGAGCAATATATGTCTCTATATACTAGGGATGTGGGATCTACTTACACCAGGTCTGGAGCAATATATGTCTCTATATACTGGGGTTGTGGGATCTACTTACACCAGGTCTGGAGCAATATATGTCTCTATATACTGGGGATGTGGGATCTACTTACACCAGGTCTGGAGCAATATATGTCTCTATATACTGGGGATGTGGGATCTACTTACACCAGGTCTGGAGCAATATATGTCTCTATATACTGGGGATGTGGGATCTACTTACACCAGGTCTGGAGCAATATATGTCTCTATATACTGGGGATGTGGGATCTGCTTACACCAGGTCTGGAGCAATATATGTCTCTATATACTGGGGATGTGGGATCTACTTACACCAGGTCTGGAGCAATATATGTCTCTATATACTGGTGATGTGGGATCTACTTACACCAGGCCTGGAGCAATACATGTCTCTATATACTGGGGATGTGGGATCTACTTACACCAGGTCTGGAGCAATATATGTCTCTATATACTGGAGATGTGGGATCTACTTACACCAGGTCTGGAGCAATACATGTCTCTATATACTGGGGATGTGGGATCTACTTACACCAGGTCTGGAGCAATACATGTATCTATATACTGGGGATGTGGGATCTACTTACACCAGGTCTGGAGCAATATATGTCTCTATATACTGGGGATGTGGGATCTGCTTACACCAGGTCTGAAGCGATATATGTCTCTATATACTGGGGTTGTGGGATCTACTTACACCAGATCTGGAGCAATATATGTCTCTATATACTGGGGTTGTGGGATCTACTTACACCAGGTCTGGAGCAATATATGTCTCTATATACTGGGGATGTGGGTGTGAGTCTGTACTTACTCCAGGTCCGGAGCAATATATGTCTCTATATACTGGGGTTGTGGGATCTACTTACACCAGGTCTGGAGCAATATATGTCTCTATATACTGGGGTTGTGGGATCTACTTACACCAGGTCTGGAGCAATATATGTCTCTATATACTGGGGTTGTGGGATCTACTTACACCAGGTCTGGAGCAATATATGTCTCTATATACTGGGGTTGTGGGATCTACTTACACCAGGTCTGGAGCAATATATGTCTCTGTGTACTGGGGATGTGGGTGTGAGCCTGTACTTACACCAGTTCTGGAGCAATATATGTCTCTATATACTGAGGATGTGGGTGTGAGCCTGTACTTACACCAGGTCTGGAGCAATATATGTCTCTATATACTGGGGATGTGGGTGTGAGCCTGCAAGATACATCTCCAGCTCCTTCTTTCCCAGCAAAATATCTACCACAAGGTTCATGGTTTTCTCATGGTCTGGTTCCACACCGTCAGGGAAGGCAACTCCATCCGACTTACTGACCGTGTATCCCATTTGGAACATTATGTCCCTTCCTCCCTGTGAACAAAAATAAACTGAATGAATTACAACGACATAATGATTATCCACGCCCATTCATTGAACTCATCAATAACAAGTTCAATATTCTGGATAACATTATTTTTTTCAAACAAAAACAAGTTTCAGTGGGGCTTTAATGTAGATTTGTTAGTACATATGCTATTGTTTGAGGCGCTTGTTTCAGCCAAAAATTTTTTTGACTTTTTAGACAAAATTCATCTAATACCTAAATATGTTGTAAATCAGTAAACCAGGCATTTTAGTGGTAAAAAAAATACCTCACTTTCCAAAATTGGTTGAAATAAAATGTTCACGTGCGAAAGCTGTTTTTGATGGGGCATTTTCAATGTAAAATTTTGCTGCATGAAAAAATTGATTTTTTTAGAATTGTTATCCAAAAATGGTTTTAAAATTATTGGATACTAATATATTAAGACACCCTGACAGTTGTATAGCAAAATATGAAGGTTAACTGAAGTTATTTGAAATTTCTTAATTTTCTGCTGTCCCACAGGTAAAAGCCCCATCAAAAAAAAAATCATTTGGGCTGTAAAATATTTATTTCTCAACCGATTTTCAAAATTAAGGTATTTTTATTTACAACTTAAATACCAGTTCTAATGATAAGTAATTGGTGTAAGTATTCTTTAAATTGCTGAAGCTATTGCTGAAAAACCTTTAGCTGAATCAAGCGCCCCAAACAATAATTAACACACCTATGGAATGCAATGATATGACATTTAATAATAAATATTTATTGATATTAGAGCTTGGAGGTATACAATAACAATTACCTTCCCATTTCAAATGCACTTAGTACATTACCATTGTCAATTAAACGCATACGTTTGATTGATCAAACTTCTTCCAAATAAACGTGTTTACAATTTGTTTATTGTTTATAGTGAAAGAAAATCTATTAAAAGCTGTTGGTGTTTTTTTTTTGAAAACAAAACAAGAAACTAAGGAAACTTCATTGTGTATTTACTATCATATATGTGAATCATAAAGTTTGTACAAAGGTTAACTATGAGAAATGTATGCAAATTTATTCATAACAAAATATCATCATACGTACATCATCAGAAACTTGAGAAATAAGCTGTTCAATAAAGCAAGAGTTAATCCTACTTTATAATGTGACTGTCATTGTGAATGAGTTCATTAAGTATATACTTGTATATCATGGGGAAATGAACAAGAAATGTCAGTGTAAGTCAATTAAAGTGACAAATGCCCCCGAAGTGGTTTTGACTTCTAAGTGTGACCTTGACCTGGGAGCCACAAACCTGGATTTTTCGCGCAACACCTCGTCTTGTTGTGGTGAGTTATTTTGCAAATCCGTCCATGAATGTCGAAGCTATTAACCGGACACGAAAGCACTTCTTTTTTTACCTTTGACCTTGACCTTGACGCCACCGACCTGGATTACACGTCATCTTGTTGTGGTGAGCATTTGTGCCAAGTTATTTGAAAAGACCGTAAACGATTGTATGGACTGACGGTGCGATTATTATGTGCCGCCTTTCGGGGGCGTAAGATTCTGGATAGGGACAAGAAAAGTTTTTAAAAATAAAGAATCCTCCAACAGGATCTGAAATTCTCAATCTGTTCATCGTACCCACCTGTATGGTGTCTACCCTGTCTCGGAAGATGCTATTGCTGTATTTAATGTGTCGCCACATGTTTGATCTACTGTCACGCGGCTTCAGTAAGTGGCGGCCATATTTTTCCAGGATATTTAGACCCATGATGAGGCGCTTCAGATTGTCGGGAGACTGAAAATTGAGAGAGTCATTTTATGATACCAAGTGGCTATGTACACCTGGCGCCAGCAAACTAGACAGGGATATTAACAAGCACTTAGTGCCCCTGCATGTGAAATTGGTTAACTGGGTTGAAAAGGAGAAAATTCAGTGACAACGCTGCAACACAAATTATCCAACAGAGTACAGTCTGCATACAGCTTTAAGTACAGTATTTCCCTAATTAAGACTCTATGCATTTCAACGTTTCAGAACATTTCATATGATATCTGAAAAATTCATTAATATCGACAACAAGACAGGGTCCATGGCATGGATCCAATATGGTGACTTGGTCCAACACTCCTCTCACCCCACAAAGATCTACACACGAGTGGCCATACTGTAAGACCTTCTAGTCACTTTTTAAATAAATCATAGACATCTCACAAATGAAAATTGCAAACTTCTTTTAATTTACAACCAAATATATATTCGTAAAATGTGATCCATTCCATTATAAAATGTGAAACATTACCTCTGCATTCCTGGCCATCAGATCACAGAAATTTAGAATAACAAATTTCTCTGTGAGTGGTATATCAATATCCAGTAAGTCGTGGATGGCGCTGCTAGGGTCTGTGCTTTCCGTGACAGATTCCTTTAGCGCTCTCCTGCCTGCTGCCACCGCTGCATGCTGGTTCTCTGTCATTGCCATCATGTTGTTGAGTAAAATAGTATTACCTTGTCCTTTAGAGGATACAAAACAAAACAAATATGTCAAACAACATGACTGGAATTATGTAGATTTTATCAGTTTTATGATGTTTACTTGTCTTAAAGAGGCTTGATAATTCTATGCAGTAAATTAAGATATTTACAAATATTTTTCAGCAATAGTTAAAAATACTTCTTGAGTTAGTTAACACTATAATTATGTCATATTAAAAGAATTATTTTCTATGAGAAATCTTCATCTTTCACCTATACAAATGTCAGGACTTTTTTTTCTAAAAATTATGCTTTTTTTTCTAAAAATTATGAAGACTCATTTTGTGGGAAAAAAAGTGTGATAACTGTCTGATTTGTGAAAAAAATATTGAAAGATTAATTGTTAGGCCAAAAAAAAAAATAGGTGTTTCCTATTGCATGCTCTAAAAAAATAGGGTAGGTCGGTAGGCATTTTTTTTTTCTTTTTTCTTTTTTGGAGCAAGATATTGCGAGATTCTACACGTATTTATCTCATAAACCCCATACAAGTTGATGATACAGCTGAAAGTTTCTCTGCGATGTCAGTTTACCTCGATATATTGGGATAAATCATTGTTCAGAACAATTTTTTTTTTTTTTCATAAAAAGTTTTAGGGTCGGCCCCTTAAAAATAGGGTCGGTCGGGCCACCGGAAACACAGGTATTTTTTTTGGCTTTAAAATAAAAGTGATATTACTCAATACATGCATACATTGTTTTTTGTGGGAGGAGGACACTATTAAACAAATGTACAATTTATATTCAGCATAATATGGTACAATTTAGATAATTTTTCTTTGTTTAGCGGTAATTGTTTTTTTTGGGTTTTTAATTGTGAAAAAAATCGGCCACAGTTGTGAAACAAATGACCAATTTTGAAGTAGCCAAATTTCAGCCCCTGTCATTGAAGGAAAAAAAGCCCTGAATGTAACTTGTCAAACAATATAAAAGTCCACATAAACAAACCCACTTTAGATAAAAATGTACAGGCATTCATGATTGAATTAACACAGAAATTCAGAAAGATCTTTAATGCTTACACTTAAAATGCACGTATCTGATTGGTTACTAAATCCTGCATTGTTACTATGGCTATGATACATGTAAGTTCTCTAATTTCTAGACAGGCAATGCAAGGCAGACACAAAATTACCTGTTACCCTTAGTTTACTAACAAAACATACATTTATAAAAGTAATGCACTAAGTTTACCTGCCATAGTTCCTTACTCACCATATCATGTCTTTGATTAAAGAGCGACATGCATTCAATTTCATCCTAACAAAATACTCTTTTAAACATATTTTCTTTTACACCGATTGTTAAAACAAGTTCTTACAACTTATATTAATAGCTCTCGATGGTTTCCTGGGTAGAATCGATACTAAGCAATGTGGATTAATTATCTTGCTCTTGCTCAAGGATAAATAACATGGGCTACGGCGAGGATCAAACCCAGGATCTCTAGATCAGGAGTCCGACGCTCTACCAATAGACCAAGCACTCCACAACAAAACACTAGAAGTTAATTTGTGTAAACCATCTCATATTCGATGATCAAACCAGGTAAGTGACAGGTCATCTGATTGGCTATTGCCGTCATTAATCAATTGCTCGCATGGTTATCTAACTCCAACTCCGAGGCCAGCCAAATGAGAAGGCTCAAGTTCCATGGGGAAATAACGATAAGCAGGTACTCACAATTATTAATGGGTCAGGTACCTGGCTACCTTTGTGATACTAGAAGTATGATCCAGCTGGTGTACAGGTTTGAATCATAAATTTTACTCATAGCCCTTGAAGTTATTTTAGCAACAAAGTACTATGCCTGCATCAGGTACATCACAGGTGTCTAAAAACAGCAGAGTTTGACACCAACATGCCAAAGCGTAACACCACATACTTGTTAATCATAGTCAAAATGCCTTTCACAACCAAAAAACCTTTGACCTCAAGTTAAAAATTTATGAAGAATGAGTCATGATAATGAAATTTCACCAAAACAGGGTCATTTTAAGAAAATTACAAAAGCATCGTTTTAAAACGACTCGTTAAAACATAAAACACATGTTAATACCGCAAACTGTTCATAAATTATCCACCAAACTATTGAAAGTTGTCATTTTCTGGACAAAAATGGAAAACCCAAAAAGTCCTGCTAGGCTCTTTGGGCGCTTTATGTGCATAGTTTCAAGCTTCCAACGAGTACGGTTTTTACAAATTCCGACAGAGGGCGCGAGTTTCCTTTTTTAATAGACCAATCAAATGAAAGCTACAATTGGAAAGCCCAAATCTATTTTTATATTCTAAATTTCTATTTATAGATTTGAACATCGTACAAACACTTCCTCTTTATTGATTATCGACTAATTTAAGTGATTTAGGTAGACAATTCCTCAACATTTATTTTGACAATCTTTCCAGTACTGTATAACTACGAACAAATACAAGTCTAAAAAAAATGAAGTAATAAAATTGCTTAAAATTACAAAAATATCGCTTACCTGTCCGCCAGGTGTCGTTGAATTAGGCATATTCATTTCCGGTTAACAGGTGAGAAAGAGGTATTTGAGAAGGAAATAAACACACATTCTCAAAGTTACTTTTAAGATACCATGACAATGTGGTAGGCAGTGGTAGGCATTGTAACTCTGTTAGAGGCTTGAGCAAACTGTACGTGTTTATTTATTTAACAATTTCGAAGCTGAAGTCAAAATAATTTATCTACTTGCTCAGTATTTAGAAAAAGACGACTCAGTATGTTATTGTTGGATTTTGACATGCAAATTACAATAATCGGTATAATACCGTTTTAAGGGTATTGCCCGTGTTTGAGTATGAAATAATAATGTATTAAAAAACAACAACAGAAAGACAAATATACAATTATATTAATTAGCACAGTCACTTCCTTGTTTAGTCCTTGTTCTTCATTGATGGCCTATGGCCCTAGGAAAGCATTAGATTCCAAAGTGATTAACATACAGAGTTTTAGAAATGTCAGTCGGATAGTGTATGAATACATAACGTTTCACTAACCCTCACTCTAACCTCACCCTACCTTTATTACGGTATATGAAAAACCTCTTTGGAATCTAATGTTTCCGCCCTAGGTCATGCATGTTTTCTTCTGGATTGGTTTCTTATTTAGAATGTAATGAAACCAGGGTGACCGCTCATGCACAGGTAAATAGAGCAGTCATTTTTACAAGTTTAGAACGACTTTTACCATAGCTTTAACGGTAATCCGAGCCTTCTCTGATCCTATAAAGACTTTTTCTTTTTTTTGTGTGCTTGTGTGGCTTTTTAGCAGACAGATGAATTATCAAAATTGTAAAACGGGCGGTTATGTTTTTTCTTTGTTCTTGCTTGGGATATAATTTTCATAAACCTGAAACCCGTGCAGTAACTACCGGTATATATTTCTGCCATGCTATAACTGACAGATTTGGCAGCTATAGCATGGTGTACACGATGACAATTTGCAGGGAGTACGCATATGACGTACTCCCTGCAATTTGTAAGTATAGATTGCATAAACTCGTAAAACAACGCTGAATGCGAAATATTACATTTCTTGGTATATGGTTGCCTACAATGAATTAAGCTTATCTGGAGCTCTGTGATAATGTATTACTAGTCAGGGGCGTAGCCAGAGCCTTTTGGAGAATACGCCCTGGGGGAGGGTGCGGGAGGGGATGTGAGTGCAATTTCGGAGGTTTGAGGCTTCATTTGAGCGAGATTCCATTCATTGTGTTTTTAATAGTGCCTCACCCCCTACCCCCTTCAATTTTTATTGCTGATTTAAAAAAAATAGCACATTTTTTCACATTCGATTTTCTAGAGTACGCCCGGGCGTACAGGAGTGCCTAAATACGCCCCTGCTAGTGATCTTTAAAACTAATTTACAATATTATATTGTTCATCTGATTTAACATGTATTATTTCAGAATAGTTGAAATGTGAAATATGAAAAGGAACGCACAATACTTCAAGTTGGAAGAAGTATTTGAAAATAATACATCAACAACTGAAGAAACTTTGATTACCGGTAGCATATATCTTTGATTTAATAAGAGTTGTGGTTCCAATTGTTGAACCCAGACAACTCGCATCAACATGAGGGAGGTAGATTTTCTTAACGACAATGTCTCTGATTCCTCCCTAACGAATTCAACAACGCCACCTTCTAAGAGTGACCCACCTGACAATCACCAAAGTGACAACGCATACCAGGACTATCCCACAGACACGATAGCTGCTGTGACAATAGCAGTTCTAGCTGTGGTTATCCTATTGACTGTGTTACTGGTGTTTAGGGCATTACGAAAGAGACGCCGGATGAGACAGGGTGATCAGTTTGGTGAGGGCCACATTTCGACACTCACAACAGGGGTCATGGGAACAGGTATTGATAAAATTTAATATAATTAATTTCAGTATGCTCTTTCTCTTTTTTTTTAAATACATATAAAAAAATGATTTAATTACATGTAAATACCATTGTTTCCTCTAACATGGCCAAAGAAATTATGGGAGGTTGGCTGAAAAAGGCTTTTTTATTTTACAAGATATATTCATAATTTTGCATTGCCAAAATGTTGAGATTTTACCTTATTTTCACTAGGTGATAAAAAGTGTGTTACTTGGTTTTTATCATTGGGTTCTATAGTAAAATAAAAATCTTTGGCAGAGGAAAAAAATGATAATTTTCAAGTTTAGATTTTGAAAGATACGTATTTTGAATCAATTTGCATCAATGTGTATGAAATATGCAGGGTTTCAAAATAATCACTCTGTAAATACCTTAATTTTAACAGTAAACTTGGTTGAACATCAAGGATAAAGACCGAGTGTATCACCTACCAGAATGTATTGTTATGTCTTATTTATAGGTCACTGATTGGTCAGTTTTTTTGATGATGCTCTATCAAAATTATGAATAGGCTGTAATGAGAGAAGATTCTGACTTTTATGTCGCTTTCTACCTTTTGTATGATAAACAACTTTAGGGGTGCTTGGGGCTCTAATTTAGGGTCGGTCGCATCAGCGGAAACACAAGAATTATTTTCTTTGGTCTTACAATTTTTAATCACATTTATTTCTGAAGATATCATGTTAAAATTGCTTTTACGTAAGTCTTTATTCCACAACAGTGTGAGTGTCACGTGGATTTGTAACACATGATGGCATACATGTGTTTACATCTTCTATTTAGCATTAATCAAGGAAGGTTCGCTATCACATAAGCTTGTAATATACAGGAATACATTTGTGCAATCTAAGAAGTCTCGCTGGGTCACTCATTGCCTCTGGTGACAGTATAAACCTGTGTCATATGAATTGCCAATTTTTTTTATATTAAAATTAGCTCTATTATAGTGTATAATAATATATACAAATATTACATAATTGTCTCTGATTTATATAGGAAATACTGGGAATAGAAAAGCTATATCTACTCGTTTGCTCTACTGTGAAATATCTCCCAGTGAGAGATATTTCCCAGTACGGAACATTGCTCGGCCTTTTCCGTCAGTGGCGGTAATGCCAAATGATGTTCCGATTGTTTTACGGACGTCTTCGTCAGATTCCGTCAGTAGGAAATAACGATTACAGAAATTAACGAAGAGTTCCGGTTCCACTTGTTTTGTTTGTATGACGTAACGTCGTCTTGGATGATGTAACGCCGTCTTGGCGTTCTCGTGCAAACCGGTGTAAAAAGGCGTGAATCATTAGAAATATTAATAAAATATCATTTTAAATTATGTAATATATAGTTTAATAACTAGTGTTTTTGAGATACGGAAAATATCTCCCTCGCTAGAGAAATGGTCCCGATATAAGAACTCGTGCTCCGCACTCGTTCTTATATCGGGGCCATTTCTCTACCTCGGGAGATATTTCCCGTATATCAAAAACACTGGTTATTAAACTCTAGGTATTTTATCATTGCCTAATTTGCCCTGAATAGTAATGCAACAGCGTTTCTGACAGTTAGTTTAACAATCACTAATTACTATATACTGCTTTCAGGTGGTTCGGCGTACAACAGCTCATTTCACAACGTGCCAGTCCGAGGCCCGGTCATATGGCAATCTGTCAATCCTTCCACCTCAGGGGCGGGTAACTCTGACCAGAGGCAAGAACCATCTTGATATTGACTGTGCTGCGAGATATGCAACAATTCTGATTATTCAGCTCGAACATGGAAAGAATGAATCAAATATGTGACTTATAGTGCTACGTATTACTCCAAAACACCTCAGCTTTTGTCGCGAAATGCTTTATTTTTTCCGGAGAGTGTCTTAAAATGGGCGTTGTCTGTTCAATTGATCATTATATACTGAAACGGGAAAAAAACGCAACTCTGGAATTTCCACTATATATTGTATGTACAAATGCTGCTGTTAATCAAATGGTGCCTGTCTACGTAAGACCTTTCCTTTCGGAAAAAAAGACAACAACAACACATAACACAGCAAATAGTATTCCTACAAAGTTTCATTATTGACAGAGTACAAGTTTGATGTTTGGTTCAAACAAGTGAGCAAACTTAGGATGCAAAATTGTGCAATCTCTTTACATTAAATACAGTACTGAAATCGCTTAATTTTTCAAAGAGGAACTTCAACATTTATGAATTTCTTGTTACAAAAATTGTACTGTGATTAAAACGACTACAGCATCACAGTTGTGTCCTTTCTCTAACTAACTGCAATTTTTTTTTTACAAAACATCTTGGGATTTCTTTGGAATATTAATCGGAATTAAGTGTGCAGTATATACAATATATAGCGGAAATCCCTGAGTTGCGTTTCTTTTTCGCTTCAGTATATGTCAGTTGATGTGATCAGTCAGACTGAAGAGGGGGTCCCAAAAGGGGGGGGGTGTTCACGTGATCACGTAAAATAAAAACAAGGATCACATCTTCACGTGAAAATAGCAGAACTTTCACATTTCGCGTTAAATGTGGATGAGCAGACGTGAAGCGCTATAGGCTCGAGCTTCTCTAGTACAATGTGTGGGTTGCAACAACAACAAAAAAAACAACAAAACAAAACCACACACAAACTTGAGCCGTCAGATGTATTCTGAGGCTTTCAAATTGACAACAGCATTCTGGCATCTCATGTGGTATAATAGTTATGACAAAAAGAGAACATTTCACATACCTGGGAGGAGGAGGGACACTAAAAAGACTGAAAAGGACTAAAAATTCACGTTTCACGTCACCATATCACGCGATCACATTTTACCAAGACCAAAATCACGGATCACGCTGATATAATTTTCACGCAATCACGCAAAAATATTGTTTGTTTCACGTGTCACGTTTTTAAAAACACCCCGATCACGTTTTCACGCAAAACCCCTTTGGGACCCTCTGAAGATGCTCATGGTACTGTCCAATGTGGCTTTCATTTAAAACAGTTGCAAGGAGTAATTTAAAATTTTACAAACATAACAGCTATTATCTATGACAATTACCCCGGTCGGTCGACATTTTTCAGGGATTTTTCTGCATTTTTGGAAGTGGGGCCAGGGGCCTTTTGAATTAGGAAAAATGCGCGTGAAATCTACAAATTTGGAAAAAGAATAATCCTACTATATTACATAGTAAGGCACTAAAAATAATTGGAATAGTTTCAAAATCAAGCTCGTATAAATACAAGTCTGCAACAAATACATTGTCAAATAGGGCAACATTTAATATATAAAAAAAATGTATTTTGGGGAAATGTTGTGCATTTTTTTGTTGAAAATATGAGGATATTTTGGATTTGGGTGGGGCCGAATTTCGGGCTCTATAAAAATCCCTGTTCTTTGTCACTAGTACCCTTTTAACTGTTTAACTATGTTGACACCGATCACTATAAGAGCTCGATATATCCAAGCTATTGGATAAATATTTTGTTATGCCGGATCGCGGTTCTAGGAAAAAGCTGTACATATAGTCACCACGATGACGGCCGTCTATCCAGATGTTTGTTTCTGATAATGTTTCCTATTGTGTTAAGCTCAGTTTCCATGACACTATTTTCCCTACAATCTTAAAACTTTATACATTCCTTATACATGTACATACATATTTCCACCGAAAACACCAACCTTTACATACTTTTTGGACTTTGTTTTTCACACATATTTACGTATCCGAAACTATTAACATTGGTGTTTAGCTCAGTTTCTAAGAAACGTCTTACATCATAGCCTGTGAATTGTAAATGTATATGTACATAGATATTGATTCCTACCAAAGCAGGTCAAATGTCTGACTTTGACCTGCATTTGAGAATGTTTATTTTTGTAAAAGGAAAATATACCTGTAGTTGTTTACGTTTTGCTCAGTTTCTACAGTTCATATTTAATACATGTATATATATATATATATATTTAACATTCCAGTGAAAAGTCCTGTCATTCACCTTGACCTACATTTTGGATTATTTATTTCTGTTGATAGAAAATGTAAATGTTTGCCTCTAGCTCAGTTTCTAAAATGTGTTTTATCGGTCTGTCATTAAACTTTGAACATTTGAAAATTATGTCATTATTAATGATCTTGACTTTAAATTTATGTTTGGCTCTGTTTCTAATATAGTTTTTACCCAACAATTTTCAATCAAAACATTGATGACCACTATACATTTCTATTTAAAGTAGGTCACAATTACTGACCTTGGCCTATTTTTTTCACTAGTCGGCTTGACATGTTGCCATGGCAACTGTCCAATTGTATATAGTGTACAGAGAACCATATTTTTAAGTTGTTGTGTGTTATTTATTATCATTTATATTTGTATAAGACTGTAGTTTTTGTTTCTATGCGTTTACTAGCTTTATATTTAATCTTAAAAGACACACATCAATTTTTATAGAAGCTTTTTTGAGCGTCGAAAGTAGAACTGGTCAGTTCCTTGATTTATTGTCACCTTTTCAAAGGAAAAAGTGATAAGTAATAAATAGGAATAACATGAGTCAGTCGTGGTCTGTCTGGCTTCAAAAATCTTGACACTGGTTATAACTTTTTCGTTTTCATATAATAAAAAAAATCGAACTTTCCATATATACTGAACCAAACAGCTAACGCACCAGTAGACAATACCTTTAATGTATGAACTTATTATATGCCGACTGGTATGTTGGAGACAGCTGATTTGAATGATTTCTTTTAATTTACAGTCGTTATTGACAAGATATTGAATGAAATTTGTTTTGATTTATTGATTGTTATTATTGAGATATTAAAGGTATTGTCTACTGGTGCGTTAGCTGTTTGGTTCAGTTTATATCGTCATGACAAATGCAAGAACATTACAAATTTATATATAAATGTTGCGGTCAAGTTCTGGGTCAAGAAATTTAAAGGATGAGTAAAAGTAATATTTTGGTCCTGAAAACCTTTCATACCCCCATCCAAGCCCTTCTCCAAGAAGCGAAAACGGGGTTGGCTGGCGTATGAAATAAACCTTAATTTTGGCTTAAAATCTTTGCATATTGTAAAATTACAATATTTAATAGTTAATTTTAAACAGGTTATCACATTTGTGTAGTAAAAATTGTTTTTAAACGTGTTTTATTGTCGAAATACCTGCTAATATAAGATTTCCCATCGCTTAATGTAATTAAGGCGGGACCCCGTAATGAAAGCTGCACTTGTGTTCCAGAGAGCACCCAGTTAGTTTATTTAATGTCAGTTTGCTTTGAAGCTGCTAGTAAATATTTAAGTATGACTTTTGAATTTTTCTGCATTACATATACGGTTTACGTACGATGCTTTAATTATACGTCAGTTTTAGTAATATTTAATTACAAAATAATTTGTTTTGAAATTATTGATTCTCCTTTCTTAGAAAAACTTGCCTTACACTGCGATATCAAGATTGTTGTGTGTCAGTTTAAGATGTTATTCATTAAAGTGAAATGGAATACATTTGCTCAATGTGGAAAAGTGTAATTTGAAGGTGTATAGTCATTCCAGCGTATCAACCAATGGAGAACCCCAGTGTTGGCCATTAGGGGCTTGACCATGTTGGGAACTGGTTTTAAGTCTCATCCAAAGCACAGCAGGCGGAACAGTGTTATAGCTGCTCATTATATTGTTCTGATATTGCAAGTAAAGCCACTGCCTTTGAATTACATATCATTGTATTAAATGTCTGGGTAGTACATATCATTCCTAAATCTAGGGGCTAACACATATCACACCTAAATCTAGGGGCCAACACATACCAGTCCTAAATCTAGGGGCTAACACATATCACTCCTAAATCTAGGGGCCAACACATACCACTCCTAAATCTAGGGGCCAACATATATCACTCCTAAATCTAGGGGCCAACACATATCACTCCTAAATCTAGGGGCCAACACATATCACTCCTAAATCTAGGGGCCAACATATATCACTCCTAAATCTAGGGGCCAACATATATCACTCCTAAATCTAGAGGCCAACACATACCACTCCTAAATCTAGGGGCCAACACATATCACACCTAAATCTAGGGGCCAACACATATCACTCCTAAATCTAGGGGCCAACACATATCACTCCTATATCTAGGGGCTAACACATACCACTCCTAAATCTAGGGGCCAACACATATCACACCTAAATCTGGGGATCAACACATATCAGTCCTAAATCTAGGGGCCAACACATATCACTCCTAAATCTAGGGGCCAACATATATCACTCCTAAATCTATGAGCTAACACATACCACTCTCAAATTTAGGGGCCAACACATATCACTCCTAAATCTAGGGGCCAACATATATCACTCCTAAATCTAGGGCCCAACACATATCACTCCTAAATCTAGGGCCCAACTCGTATCACTCCAAAATCTATGAGCTAACACATATCACTCCTAAATCTAGGGCCCAACTCGTATCACTCCTAAATCTAGAGGCCAACACATATCACACCTAAATCTGGGGATCAACACATATCAGTCCTAAATCTAGGGGCCAACACATATCACTCCTTAATCTCGGGGCCAACATATATCACTCCAAAATCTATGAGCTAACACATATCACTCCTAAATCTAGGGCCCAACTCGTATCACTCCTAAATCTAGAGGCCAACACATATCACTCCTAAATCTAGGGGCCAACATATATCACTCCAAAATCTATGAGCTAACACATATCACTCCTAAATCTAGGGCCCAACTCGTATCACTCCTAAATCTAGAGGCCAACACATATCACTCCTAAATCTAGGGGCCAACATATATCACTCCAAAATCTATGAGCTAACACATATCACTCCTAAATCTAGGGCCCAACTCGTATCACTCCTAAATCTAGAGGCCAACACATATCACTCCTAAATCTAAGGGCCAACATATATCACTCCTAAATCTAGGGGCCAACACATATCACTCCTAAATCTAGAGGCCAACGCATATCACTCCTAAGTCTAGGGGCCAACACATATCACTCCTAAATCTAGGGGCCAACATATATCACTCCTAAATCTAGGGCCCAACACATATCACTCCTAAATCTAGAGGCCAACACATATCACTCCTAAATCTAGAGGCCAACACATATCACTCCTAAATCTAGGGGCCAACATATATCACTCCTAAATCTAGAGGCCAACACATATCACTTCTAAATCTAGGGGCCAACATATATCACTCCTAAATCTAGAGGCCAACACATATCACTCCTAAATCTAGAGGCCAACACATATCACTCCTAAATCTAGGGGCCAACATATATCACTCCTAAATCTAGAGGCCAACACATATCACTCCTAAATCTAGGGACCAAGACATATCACTCCTAAATCTAGAGAC
>JAWPHD010008058.1:0-120083 GCA_037043455.1 Cyrtodaria siliqua
TCCACTTTATCCTGGGCAAAACCAGTACTCTTTACTTCCCGAATCCGTAAGAATCAATAGTTGAGAAGCTCTGTGACGAAGCTTACTTAAAGGGAATGTAGCGACACAGCCGAACCATCTTTATTATTGAGAGTTCGGAAAAACTTGAATAAGGGTGAAAGAATTAACAAAATCGGATAATAAACAAAGAAGATATGAGCATTTGAAGTTTCAGTTGAAACGGATATGGAAGCGGCCATTTTGAGAGGTATGACATCACGGTTCTAAATGACCATATATGGAATATTTATAAATATGAACATTTACTGATTTATAGGGGGAAAATGACAGCAAATGTATGAAAAATATGTAATACTTAATGGAAATAATGCTTTATATGACCAGTAAAAAAATGCATTCATTTGCAGTGATTTTCTTCGTTTTAAATGATATTTATCAATATTCCATTTATGGTAAATAGAACTATGACGTCATAGTTCTAAAAATGGTGGCTCCCATATTCGTTTTAGAACAATCTTTAAATGGTCATATCTTTTTTTATTTATCATCCGATTTTGATCATTCTTTCACCTTTTTCCATTTCTTTCAGAGCTCGTTTGGCGGTGTCGCTACATCCCCTTTAATACTTCATTACAATATCACACTTAATTCATAATGAATATATCGGGTGCCCTATACCACCCGCGCCCTCACTCACATAGAAATGCCTAATTTACTCATGGACTATACACACAAGAGAGACGCACGCACTCATCCTTTGCTTACTTACGTTTACATTTAATAAATGGATACAATGACCATATCAGTGTATATCATGTATATAGGATGATGAATAGTATCAGGGCTTTATATGAAAGCCTGATAGTATGTACAAAACCAGTAGTTTCTTCTCATCGATTACAAAAAAAGAAACTGGTAGATGGGTGAAACCGATGCGAATGCCAATTTATGAAATTAAATGTGATTGTTATAAGATGAACCTTAGGTTGTTTTATAATGTCAACAATATACTGACTTTATATTCACTTTTGGAGACGACTTATTTTTATTCTTTTTCGTATTCTTATTCTATTTTTATTCTTATTCTTATTCTTATTCTTATTCGTATTCGTATTCGTATTCGTATTCTTATTCGTATTCTTATTCTTATTCTTATTCGTATTCTTATTCTTATTCGTATTCATATTTTTATTCTTATTCTTATTCGTATTCGTATTCGTATTCGTATTCGTATTCTTATTCGTATTCGTATTCGTATTCTTTTTCTTATTCTTATTCGTATTCTTATTCGTATTCTTATTCGTATTCGTATTCTTATTCGTATTCGTATTCGTATTCGTATTCTTATTCTTATTATTATTCGTATTCGTATTCGTATTCTTATTCGTATTCTTATTCTTATTCTTATTCGTATTCTTATTCGTATTCGTATTCGTATTCGTATTCGTATCGTATTTGTATTCTTATTCTTATTCTTATTCTTATTCTTATTCTTATTCGTATTCGTATTCGTATTTTTATTCTTATTCTTATTCGTATTCTTATTCTCATTCGTATTCGTATTCGTATTCTTATTCTTATTCTTATTCTTATTCTTATTCTCATTCGTATTCGTATTCGTATTCGTATTTGTATTTTTATTCGTATTCGTATTCTTATTCTTATTCTCATTCGTATTCGTATTCTTATTCTTATTCTTATTCGTATTCGTATTCTTATTCTTATTCTTATTCTTATTCGTATTCGTATTCGTATTCGTATTTTTATTCTTATTCGTATTCTTATTCTCATTCTCATTCGTATTCGTATTCGTATTCTTATTCTCATTCTCATTCTCATTCGTATTCGTATTCGTATTCGTATACGTATTCTTATTCTTATTCGTATTCGTATTCGTATTCGTATTCGTATTCTTATTCTTATTCGTAATCTTATTCGTATTCGTATTCGTATTCTTATTCTTATTCTTATTCTTATTCTTATTCTCATTCTCATTCTCATTCGTATTCGTATTCGTATTTTTATTCTTTATTCGTATTCTCATTCTCATTCTCATTCTCATTCGTATTCGTATTCGTATTCGTATTCTTATTCTTATTATTATTCTTATTCTTATTCTCATTCGTATTCGTATTCGTATTCTTATTCTTATTCTTATTCGTATTCTTATTCGTATTCTTATTCTCATTCGTATTTGTATTCGTATTCGTATTCGTATTTTTATTCGTATTCGTATTCGTATTCGTATTCGTATTTTTATTCTTATTCGTATTCTCATTCTCATTCTCATTCGTATTCGTATTCGTATTCGTATTCTTATTCTTATTCTTATTCTTATTCTCATTCTCATTCTCATTCTCATTCTCATTCGTATTCGTATTCGTATTCGTATACGTATTCTTATTCTTATTCGTATTCGTATTCGTATTCGTATTCGTATTTTTATTCTTATTCGTATTCTTATTCTTATTCTTATTCTTATTCGTATTCGTATTCGTATTTTTATTCTTATTCGTATTCTTATTCTCATTCTCATTCTCATTCGTATTCGTATTCGTATTCTTATTCTTATTCTTATTCTTATTCTCATTCTCATTCGTATTCGTATTCGTATTCGTATTCTTATTCTTATTCTAATTCGTATTCGTATTCGTATTCGTATTCTTATTCGTAATCTTATTCGTATTCGTATTCGTATTCGTATTCTTATTCTTATTCTCATTCTCATTCGTATTCGTATTCGTATTTTTATTCTTATTCGTATTCTCATTCTCATTCTCATTCTCATTCTCATTCTCATTCTCATTCTCATTCGTATTCGTATTCTTATTCTTAATCGTATTCATATTCGTATTATTATTCTTATTCTTATTCTTATTCTTATTCTCATTCGTATTCGTATTCGTATTCTTATTCTTATTCTTATTCTTATTCGTATTCGTATTCTTATTCGTATTCTCATTCGTATTCGTATTCGTATTCGTATTTTTATACTTATTCGTATTCTTATTCTTATTCGTATTCGTATTCGTATTCGTATTCTTATTCGTATTTGTATTCTTATTCTTATTCTTATTCTTATTCGTATTCTTATTCTTATTATTATTCGTATTCGTATTCTTATTCGTATTCGTATTCTTATTCTTATTCTTATTCGTATTCGTATTCGTATTCGTATTCGTATTCGTATTCTTATTCGTATTCGTATTCGTATTCGTATTTTTATTCTTATTCTTATTCTCATTCGTATTCGTATTCGTATTCGTATTCTTATTCTTATTTGTATTCTCATTCGTATTCGTATTCTTATTCTTATTCTTATTCTTATTCGTATTCGTTATTTTTATTTGTATTCTTATTCGTATTCGTATTCGTATTCTTATTCTTATTCTTATTCGTATTCGTATTCGTATTCGTATTCTCATTCTCATTCTCATTCTCATTCGTATTCGTATTCGTATTCGTATTCGTATTCTTAATCGTATTCGTATTCCTATTCTTATTCTTATTCTTATTCTTATTCTTATTCTTATTCTCATTCGTATTCATTCGTATTCGTATTCGTATTCTTATTCTTATTCTTATTCTTATTCGTATTCGTATTCGTATTCTTATTCGTATTCGTATTTTTATTCTTATTCGTATTCTTATTCTCATTCTCATTCTCATTCGTATTCGTATTCGTATTCGTATTCGTATTCTTAATCGTATTCGTATTCTTATTCTTATTCTCATTCGTATTCATTCGTATTCGTATTCGTATTCGTATTCTTATTCTTATTCGTATTCTCATTCTTATTCTCATTCGTATTCGTATTCTTATTCTTATTCGTATTCTTATTCGTATTCGTATTCTTATTCTTATTCTTATTCTTATTCGTATTTGTATTCGTATTCTTATTCTTATTCTTAATATAACTGATATTATATTTGGCAACGCATCTGTCTATTATCATGTTCATTTGTTCAATACTTTATTTACTTCACTATTTTCAACATCAACATATTTATGCATGATATTAATTAATATAAATTACAGCACAAATGAATCGATAGCATCTTTCAAATGTGTATACATTACTTATACATTTTGACCCATAGGGTAGGTAACGTTTTTGTTTTTGCTCGCCCTATGGCACTAGGCCTTTGGCGAACTTTTTGACTCATAGCATGTGCGTTAACGTTTTATTGCTGAATAAAGATATTTGTATTTACAACATACTTTCTCTCATTGCATTTAATTGTTTCCGCCTATATTGTATTCGCAAAAAAACATTGTAATGTTTGTTGTAAAAAAAAATTGATTTGAATTGAATTAAGTCTGAATTAATTATTATGACTGTAATTGGTTTCATTCACTACACTGTTATCATTGTTTGTATATAATAAAGTATTATCCTATATATTTAGGCCGAATAAAGACATCTATTATTTCTTACACGCTTTTGAAATACTTTTCTCACAATTTGTCAAACAGGTAGTCAGTTCATTCGCCGATTACCTTGATTAAAACGAAGAATGAATCATTTGTTTACGGTGTCTTTGTGTTGCCATATTAGTTTGGCGTAAACAATTAGCACCATCATGATTAAGTAATACCTCTGCCATGTTTGTAATTGGCCAAAGTAAGTATACCCATTTAAAACTGTCGTGTTTTTTTTATATTTGAAAGATCGCGAACAATTTTATTCTTCATGTGAATGTTATTCGTTTTAAAAAGTTTCAGTTTAATTTTTTATTCATGCTTAAACATACATGTTCATCACCAATACATTTAGCGGCAACAGTTACACACTTATACTATGAGAAGAGTATGATACAACATAAACACGATATGAAATAATCTTCACCATAAATGCAAAATACACACAGTTATAATTAATAACATATTTTATGACTTTTTATGGGAAGGCCCTGCAAAAAAAAAATCCGTAATAGTTAAGCAACATTTTGAAGGTTGTCTCAAAATGATTAATCTTAAAGCATTTATATTCAGCCTTAAAACTACCTGGATAAGACGGCTCATAACTAATGAGGGCACTTGGAAGCAACTGGTTGAACAAATAATAGATATTAAAAAATTAACATCTTTTGGCAAAAATTATTGTGAAACATTAATAAAAAAAAAAAAATAATAATTCTGGAAAGATGTGCTAATTTCATATGTTAAACTTATTGATTTTAGTTTGCCTAACTCACCTGAGGGCTTTTTGTCAAACCCACTACTCTATAATAACAATATTTTGATTGGCGGTAAGCCGTTTTTTAACGAAGTATGGTATAGGAAAGGCATCGTTTTTATAAATGACTTAATCAATGAAAATGGTGGATTTTATTCTTTTACTGAGTTCGAAGAAAAAACTGGCATTAAAACAAATTTTCTAATCTACGAAGGAGCAGTAGCTGCCATTAAAACCTTTAAAAAACAATTGCAAAACAAAATAACAATGAACAAATTAGAACACCCAATTTTACCTGCGAATATTAAAGCAATCATCAAAAACAAGAAAGGTTGCATTGATATGTATTCCATTTTTAATAGAAATAATAAAAGTCCAACATCAACAATCAAATGGGAACATATTTATGATATTGAAGCCGAAACATGGAAAGACATATATTCATCCCCTTTCAAAATTACCTCTAGCACAATACTACAATGGTTTTAAATTAACCATCGGCTTCTTTCAACACAGTATTATCTACATGAAATAAAAATAACTGAAAACCCTTTCTGCCACTTCTGCCACCAAGACGAGACTATAGTTTATATGTTTTGGACCTGTCTTTCATCTCAGAATTTATTAACACATATAAACTCTTTCTTTTTAACAAAAAACATAAATCTGAATCTGTCAGAACATGCATTTATTTTTAACACAGATGAAGAACAATCGACTGTAGAGTTACAAGTTATTTCAGAAATGAAATACTATATATTTACCTCAAAACGACTAAAAACACCGCTCTCCCTTACCCCAATGATATACAGACTAAGGTATCGGTATGAAACACATAGACAAATCGCAATTAGAAATAATCAACTAGAAAGATTTGAACTTTATAAAAAATGTAACTCAATATGTGTTTGTATAAGTTGCAAATTAACATATTAGCAGACAAACATGCAATATTGGCAATTCTTAGAGTAAGTCAATTGCGTATTACATTAGTCTACTCACGGACCAGGATACTGTAGTTAAATATATATGATTACATTCCCCTCCAGAACCTTTGTCTACTTTCGTTTCGTTCTATATTTCGTTTCGTGAATAAAGGTGCTAACAAGAGAGGAATATTTATTAGACATGTTTTGGATATCTTTTATATATGTATGTACATATTGTTCATGTTCTATGTTTTTCACTTTTTTTCAAATATTTCATACATCACCTACTTTAATATGCATTGTTTGCACCGTCATAATATTATATTATGTAATCTCTGTAATGGAGGAAATAAAATGAATAAATAAATAAATAAGCACTCCTCCGAGTACAATTTTAGAGCAAACCCAAGACACTGACAATTCGTAAATCAATATATCAATACTGAATATTTAATACTTACATATACAATTTTTATAAGCAGATGGGCCTTTGGACAGCAATAAACTGTTAGGTAAAGAAGTGTTGTTTTTTCTTAAACAGAATTGTTTTTTTCTTCCTGAAATCATAATTTTTATGCTCCCTGCCATAACCGTACAATACATGTATATTTTCTGTATTAATTGTAATTTCATTATGCTAAAATATTATTTCATATGAATATTGCATGTAAATGTAAAGATATTGTAAGGTGTGGCAAGGGATGGTCCTCCCCGACCCTTGCTCCACCAATTGACGGGAAGATTAAATGGGTCGTCAGAAGACGGCTCAAAAAAAAAAAAATAAAAAAATCCATCATTACATTCTGAAAAAATTAACACCATATACAGACTGATTATTTCATGCTTTCCAAAAAACGTTATTAAGGGGCTAATGTCCTATGTTGATATGTGCAATATCAAGAAGGGGATTTTGTCCGCCTGTGCAAAATCATGAAGGGGATAATGTCCTATGGTGAAGGGGCTATTGTCCGCTTATGCAAATTTGAGCTTAGGGGCTATTTCCTAGGGGCTAAAGTCCTACATTCGCGTAATTCATATACTGGTAACTACAGAAATAACATGCTTCTAAATAATTACTCATTATGCATATTTATTAATAATATAGTAAAATCAATAGATAAACTTAATTAATTTAATGTTAAGTACAGTATACTACAAATATGTCATTATGTAAATATTTAAATCAAAGAGGAACACTTTTCCTTTTGAAAACAAAACATCATTCGCATAATGGTGTTTCTTCAAAACATGTAAATATATATTGTTTTTCACACACAGAAACTATTTCAGTTTTTGTATTTGGCCTTTTTAAAAACCTTATAGCATCATGTGAATTAATATTAATGATTTTTACAGACAAACTAGTTCATTACAGAGAATACAAAAAGAATATCGAACAAATCAAAAGACCTAGTTAAGAGCACATTAGCAGATAAGATTAGGTTTATTCAGATTGAGAATGTCATTCATAGAAGCGGGTCGTTGGCGTAAACCACAGAATAAATGTAGTATATGTGAAGTTCTAGAAGTCGAATACAATTTTCTATTGGCAGGTTCTGTATATAATGAACTAAGATCAAAGATTATCGATCATGAGTGAGTGAGTGAGTGAGTAAGTGAGTGAGTGAGTGAGTGAGTGAGTGAGTGAGTGAGTGAGTGAGTGAGTCAGTGAGTGAGTGAGTGAGTGAGTTAGTGAGTGAGTGAGTGAGTGAGTGAGTGAGTGAGTGAGTGTCTTTATTTCTAGAGTATGACCTAATTAGCCAACACTAATCTCACTCGGGGCCCTCTATAAAGTCATACATTTACAATGCAAAACATATAAAAACAACAACAACTGATATTTCCTTTAAACCAGCGTGCACACATACACATATACACGTACGCACACACACATTCACATCCATGTATACATTCATTCTTATTATAAAACGAAAGAAGAAGCACTTTATTTCAAAATCAGTTAGCCATAGGCCCACGTGATCATACAATATATACAGATACACTTTTTAACAGACGTAGCAAGATTTGTACATACGTGTATTAACAAATATCATACGCAAAAATAACAATAGTTATACTGTTTACTTCTTTTTAAAAAAAAACAAAAACAGAAAACAAAAATAGAAACAAAACACACGAACACCTCAGAATTTTCATTTAAAATTTCACGGTGAAGGTGACTTAACATATATAAATATATCAATCTTATGGTTGATGCATTATACTTAATCATATCCATATCATGGACATATAAGCACATACACATACATTTCAAACACAATCAAAAATGCTCTATGTGCATTTTCAAACGTGATAAACAATCTCCACCTCTCTCGCCACATCCTAAATATACATATCAATGACGACAAATCATCAAATGGAATTTAAACATGTATACATCAGCATACATCAGCAAAGGCATCAAGATACATGCGTACGAAATAAGTGGTATAGATGTTACCGGATTAATAGCTATAATAATAATAATAATAATAATAATAATAATAACATAAATTCGGCACATTATATTGTTGTTACTTTTCAACATTTATGGATAATTCATACTTATAAAGCATTTTAACACTTTAAACAGCCGTTTTGAGTCTTTAGTTTATGTTAACTATTTGTCATGATGAAAAGAAAATTCTCAGTATTTCATTGGTCAATCCGCCGTAGACATGAGCCCATGTCTACGTCTCGAGACGTGAACATAGGACGAATTCCCCGTAGGTACCCCATTACTGCAAAACACAAAAACAAAATGGCGACGATAACGTTGCCGATTCGTTTTGGAAACCGCCGATTGTTTGCTTCCTAAGGCAACTTTACAGATAATAAAACATTAACATAGTGACAAAATACGTTTGGTTTATTAAAAAATCCGCCAAATTGAACAACGTTAGAGCGATGACGTCACGAAAGTAAACAACGTCTAGTTAGAGGCACGTTACGGGGTTATTGGCGCAATAAAAATGAAATCGTGTTTTTGGCTTTTCTTTCCATAATAAATGGTTACAACTTTGAAGTAATTAGGATTCTTGACAGGGAACATGGGCTCACATTCCCTGCCTGGAAATATATATTCCCCCTCGCCTAACGGCTCGGGTGAATATAATTTCCAGGCAGGGAATGTGAGCCCATGTCCCCTGTCAAGAATCCTAATAACTAATAATGTATACTAAACCTACATTAGTTGATTTTTTGCCGCATGCGGGAGGTTGTGTGTTCAATACTCGACCAAGTCATACGCATTTTATATGGCCTGATGCATCCTATTTTGTAAAGAAAACATCTTTGCATCCGCTGGCAGCCATGTTTTATGTCGAATCAAAATTATTTTCGACAAGGACCAACATTATGTCATGCTGATCATTTTAGAAAGTCACATATCAATATCACTTATAGTTTTCAAGAAGTAGTTGCTAAAAACTTGCTTTTAAAATTATATATTTTTTTAGCTTTGGCGGCCATCTTAGATTTGTCGTCAACGTGAATTTTTGCTAGGATCAACTAGACATTATGGGCAGCATTTCTGTAATGTTTCAAAACATCAACCCAGTATAGTTTCAGAGGAGTAGCCGCTACAAATGGGTTCGAATGTCGAACCCCGAACTGGTGTTGAATGTTGAACCCCAAACTGGTTTTGCATGTTGAACCCCGAACTGGCTTTGAATGTTGAACCCCGAACTGGATTCGAATGTTGAACCCCCAACTGGATTCCAATGTTGAACCCCGAACTGGCTTTGAATGTTGAACCCCGAACTGGGTTTGAATGTCGAACCCGAACTGGTGTTGAATGTTGAACCCCGAACTGGCTTTGCATGTTGAACCCGAACTGGTTTTGAATGTTGAACCCGCACTGTCTTTGAATGTTGAACCCCGAACTGGGTTTGAATGTTGAACCCCAAACTGGTTTTGAATGTTGAACCCCGAACTGGGTTCGAATGTCGAACCCCGAACTGGTTTTGAATTTTGAACCCCGAAATGGCTTTGAATGTTGAACTCCAAACTGGTTTCGAACTGACTTTGAATGTCGAACCCCGAAACCCGAGCCAACTTCACACACATGAATAATTGTACTATATACCATAGTAATCAAGAACTAACATTCCACTCTCTCTGGGGCTGCTCTAAATAACCTGTAGTGTGTTGATGAGCCGTTTTACAATATTTATTTCAATTTAGTTTCCTTATTTAGTCAGTATTTCACCACTCAATAAGTTATAATACCAAATTCCCTATCCTCTGTGTAGCTCTAAATAGCCTATAATGTGTTGATGAGCCGGCAACAATATTCAGTTCAATTTAATTTACTTGTTTAGTCAATATTTCTGATAATTTCACCACTCAATAAGCTTCCACGTTCTCTGGGGCGGCTCTGAATAACCTATAATGTGTTGATGAGCCATTCAACAATAATCAATTCAATTTTCCTCCTCTCAATAAGTTAAAACGCCACCTTCAACTTTCCCTGGGGCGGCTCTAAAGAACCTATACTGTGTTGATAAGCCGTTAAACAAGATTCAGTTCAATTTAATTTTCTTATTTAGTCATTATTTCACAACTCACTACGCGTTAATACCACCTTCCCTTCTCTCTGGGGCGGCTCTAAATAACCTATGATGTATTAATGAACAAGATTCAATTGAATTCAATTTACTCGTTCAGTCATTATTTCTCCATCCAGTACGTTATATTAATACCACCTGGCCTCCCACAATGTGCAAAGCATTGTGGGAGGTCAGGGAACCAGGCTAAATACCTTACTGTATTCTGTACCTGTTGTAAGCGATTCGCTTCTAAGCTACTTGTTGATTGTCTTCCTGGGTAGAACCAGTACCACGGCTGGTAATCAGTGGGGCTACCTCCGTTTGGAGGTATATGCAAAAGTACTCCATCGCCACTTCCGAGGTAGCTCCAACGCCAAAAATACAAGTAAACAATGTGGGTATGCTTTGCTATTTATTCGTTGTTTTTTATTTGCCTTGAAATGAAAAAATCGGGGAAAGCAGTTCCGTGTAGTCATGTTTAAGCTTCGCAGACCTCCCAAAATTATTATCGAAAGATGCATAATTTGACGCCAGGGACGTTTAGCCCGTTCGAACTTTGCATTTTTTTCTCAACTTTATCGTCGCCACCAAGGTTTTTCAACATTCTTTGTCCTGTTTACGCTACATATCGACATGAACACATCCAATATCAACCAGCTGATGTCCGTATATTGCCTGTTGACAAACTAAATAACACAGAGAACGTTTTTGGAGGAGAAATACGCGATTTCGTAGAAGAGATAGCTCCAGTGCCGAAGAGATAGTTCCAATGCTATGGAGATAGCACCAATGATAATTTCGATATTGTGAATTATCCACATTTAAATGGGGATATCCCCAATACTGTTTGTTATGGCGTGTATATTTCTCAGTTAATTCGTTTTGCCGGAACTTGTAGCCGTGTTGGGGACTTCAACCTTCGTAATATTAACATTACTGAAAAACTCCTCCAAAGGGTTACCGTTACCATTACTTACGTAAGACTTGTCCTAAGTTTTATTATTGTAACACTGACCTGCTCGAAAAATATAATAGCAATCTTAAAACACTTCTGCGACAAGGTTTATCACAACCCGTCTTTTATTGAGATGTGATTTACAAACTTAGGAAGATTATCGGTCGTCATAATTTTCATGCGTTATTTATCAAATTTATTAGAAAATTTATAAACAGAGAATCATTCTGCGGAGCACAACATGCTTAGTTGTAGACTAAGTGGGCACTCCTCAGTTTCGCACGAATGTCCATGTAAATAAGAAAGAAATCAACTAAGCGTCTTTTAGGTCCATAGATGGTATTTATAATAATTATGAAGCCCATGTTTGATGTTGCTTTCAGTTTTGAGTACTTCTAAGTTTATTTTGGTGTATTGGAATATGCATTCTTTTTTGTTTTTTGGAGGCTATAAACATGATAAATAGAAAAATGCTCAACTAGCAAAAACTTCCAAAAAGTAGGTAAAATGGCTGATTTTGACTCACGGGGAGATCAGCATTGAATAACTTTTTTAAACGCCGGAGAAGGTATGTAAAACTTAGCATTTCCTGACATGCAAGAGCATTATGAGTGCAGACATGACCCTGATATGCTTAGGAAAATTCATTTTTTTTATTTATTGACATTTGAAATATTGCTAAAATTGCTTTTTTAGCATGTTTTGAGGGGTGGGGTAATCTTAAAGAAATGGGACTAAAGTTGTACAGAAAATGCTTTTTGATACTTTTATTATTATTTGGTATGGAAACATGGGTAATTTGATTGTCTTTTAAGGGTAACAACGCTAACGCTAAAGGTAACAACTTTTCATGTTAACGCTATTTAAAGATAACAACTGTCTACGCTATAGGTAACAACGTTTTTCAATATCTACAGTTTCAATGAAAATTTAGTTAACATGTGCTTGTTAGTTACTGAAGCATTTGATTCGCTTCCGTACGATGCAACCCGTATCGGCGTTGTTAGAGAGTGGATTTTCTGCAGGTTCGAATCCCATTGGAAGCCCGACTTGTCAAGTGAAAAAGTGTCGATTCTTGTGTATGGCGGAAGATAGAGAGTACAGGTTCTACCCTTGACAAATGGTGTGATCTGCCTCAACCGATTGGTATTTATGGTCTAATATGTGCTAAAATGACGTAAAATACCATTCAAACAAAAACAACTTGTCTTACATCAAGATCATGCCAAATTAAGGTTGTCATCTGCGCCATTAAGAGTGGTATGTGTATAAGCTGCTTAGCTTGTTAAACGATATAAATACAACTCGATTTTAAAACAACATCGGGTTTATTAATAAAGTACCCAACTGCTTGGTAACGTGGGGCGTGGGGCGTGGCGGGTAAACATTTTAAATTTAGGTTTGTTCTTCGTTATTATACCATATATTTTAATTCAATAAATATGCATTATTCTCAACCATTAGGAATATTGTCAAACAATTTAGTTTGAACTCTGTGAGAAAAGCACGTTTGGGATATATAACCTGATCGGGTTTATTTTACAATCATCATACATTACGTTCAATGATTTCTATATGTAGGGTATATTATATCTCCGTATTGGGTTTCAAAAAAAGGTATCTGATAGGTCACGTACGATGTCTTTCAATGATGTAGGAAACATAAAAAGAGTTTATTCCACCGTATGATAAATCAGCAAATTGAATTGAAATGAAGCTCTGTCACATTTATTCTACATTATTTGAACTGCCACTCATTTCTTTTACGTGGAATACCTAGAACTGTATTAATCCATGCTCAAGGATTGAACTTATGCCCAAAAATTTAAACCTGGCATTGACTGAATAGCCCCTAATTTCTTAGAGAGACAATATGGCGGAATATATGCATTGGTCCAATATAAATGCAACGAAGTCGATGAGCCCATTCTCCTTAGGAATTAGGACTCGATTTGGCTTGATTTAACGACCCGTGCTCCATTCAATGATTGAATCTGTCATTTATTAGTATACGGTATCTAGTTCATCAATTAACCATTAGTACAGACTTACACGTCTGAAATTCCTGTCAACCACGGTGCAGCGGGGTGGCTTTGGATCATATGCTGGAGGTCGTGGGCTCGATCCCCGGCCGGGTCACACCAAATACTTAACAAGTAGCTCCATTGCTTGACTCTGATGCTATAAGTGTTATGCTATGACTGGTCGGTCCGATGTCAGTTTAATGTGATTGGATGAGTCATGGTATGTGCCTACGGCGCGATCCACTTCCATATATATGTACTATTTATACACGCTGCATGTACTTAGCGTATTTGAGCATATTTGGTCAAGTTTACTAATACACAGGTTTTCAGTATACATTCTTACATATTGAAAATAATATTCTGATTACGAAAACATTTATGTTTTATAGTGTAACATCTCGTTGTGATATAATCTCTCGGCTATTCATTTAACGAATAACTTGCATAATATTGTGCAAATACATGCACAATTATGCACACGGCTGTTCATTTGATGAACTTACATCAATACATTGACCATCTCAGAAGCAGACTAACTCACTAATTAATTCTGGTCGGTAACAGCTGGTTCATAACATGAGGACATGTGTCTTGCCACACTCTGTTGGGTCTGGCATATTTAGCATGTGCTCTCCAAATCAGTAACTGATATGCACATTTGATAGATGAAGTAAAAAACTATCATCTGTTTCGGGGAGAGTGGGTGGGGGTAACTAACTTCCTTGTAACATGCTGTAACGTTTCTGATTTTAATGAAATTGTTCAAACAGCAACTTTATTCTAATGTCTACAGTTTACATTTGAATATTACCTCTTCATAAACTTTACCGGTGCTCGGTAAAATACTCCTAGGTAAAGTAGTCATATGAGGAGAAATACTTTAGAGTAGTTTGTTATGACTACTTCTTAATTATTTAGAATACATTGTAGTTAAAATAAACAACTATACAAGATTACATAAAACTAAACGTTTACTAAAATATCACATTGCAGTAGCAAGATATATTATACCGCAAACATTTTGTTCAATTTTATCCTCTCTAAGTTAATTAAAGCTTTTAAAGTTAGAGAAAAAGTTGAATTAAAAACAAAAACAATTGTATAATACATTTTGAATATTATAGGGCTTTACACGTTTTTTAAAAATAATTTGCGGTATTGACCTAGATTTTGACCTCTTTTTTGAAAATAAGGACAACTATTTTTCTCTAAAAGGTTAAAATAAGTGTTAAATTGCTAAAACTATACTCATAAGTATTGACCTATGGTATTTTGTCTTCCTATAAGCTCCATACCAATCTTTACAAAAATGGCGACCATCTTGATACCTTATTGGTTTACTTGGCTCTCCCTCATTTTTGTCAATTTTTACTGATTGTTGATAAACTTCAGACCAAGACAAACATTTTGAAATATAATATGTTTTGTTCTATTTTCGTTACCACCTACCCCTTAAAATAATCATCGATTTTGGCCATGGTCACCCTACTATTCAGGCAGCATGTACATATTTTGTTCTACTCTTTATTTTGATAGAAATAGACATTCATTTTAAAAGTTATTAAATGATCAAGCTATATCTAATTTGTGTATTCCGTTAAGTAGCATTGAGCACATGGTGGCCTATATAACTTTGAACATTAAAAGTAGATATAAAAATCGAACAGGAAAAGTAGCATACCAGAACGACAGTCAACCACAAACACACACACAGAAACAAAAACAACTTTAAAGATGAATAAAAGGCAAAATAAGCCATCACAAGCACAAAAGTGTTGACAATAGGGCTAAGGCCTTGGAACGGTCAGTGGCCAAAAAGGGGCCGCTGGGGGATTAAACCAGCCTCTAGGGTGCACCAATCCTCACTCCTACCCTATAGTCATCCCAATAAGCGGGAAAATGTAAATAAAGATATCTCCGACAGGTTGTATTCTCTAACAAACACGGCAGCATTAATAGGCAATATAAGTAAAGCACATGCATGATCATGTATTATATAATATAAAAAAAAACCTAGAAAGCCACAAAGTAAGTACTGAATGATTGGCAGAAGCCAGAGCAACAAGAGAATAAACCGTTACGAGTACGACAAGATAAGATTAAAGTCAAACGCGACCGTCTTATAAGGGTTCTGATAGACGTCTACAATCTGTCCGGTCACCGCACAATCAAAGAGGAAAGCATACATGTAAATGGGTCCACCACTAAACATGCAGTTCGTTGCAAATTGATAGGGTCATAACCTCTTTTGATAAACGTTTTAACGCGTTTAATAAAGACTGATGAAAGTGATTATGACCAATGATCTTACGAAGTTTGTAAATCACATCACCAAAGAGTCAGGTTGTGATAGTCCTTGTCACAGAAGAGTTCTTACATTACTTTTATATTTTAAAGAAGATCTGGATTACGATAATACAATGTTGTAAAGGTTTTTTCAAAGTTTATGGTAACGGTAGCCCTGCTGGAGTAGTTTTTTTAGATATACACGGATTATGAATATTAAAGTCCTCAACTCGACTACAAGCTCTAGAAAAGCGAATAAGTTGAGAAATATAGACCCCATAAGAAGTAGCACGGAGAACATCCCCATCTAAGTGAGGATAATTAACAATATCAAACCCTGATCTATTTTTAAAATATAAAAGTATTTTAAGAACCCTTCTGCGACAAGGACTCTCATCAACTGACTTCTGTGGCGACGTGATGCGTCTGAAGTATCGGATGAAAGACTCAACATGAAATCTCTTTCAAAGCAATACAATAACAAATCTGCGACAAGAGGTGCACAGTTCGTATACATAGGGATACCAACAATTTGTCTATAAACGGTTGTTCCATACCTGACGAAAATAATAGGAAATGAGTGCTTCACAAACTTCTTAGTGTAATTGTCTAAAATGCCGTTAGTAAAAAACGCTTAAATATTGTTACAGGCCAAAAATGTAGTTTTGTTCTCTAGCGAAAGTTTTGTGAATAAGAGCAAAAAGCTTGTCTTTGATAAGGTGATGCGGTAAGGTTGTATATAGTGTAGAAAAGTCATAAGTACTTATACACTACTCTTTTATAAGAGATCTTATATACAACTTTTATAATCGGTCTCCAAGCTTTTTTGAAAATAACACGAATACTAAAAACTGGAAATCACCTAGGTTTTAGTCCAATCAAGGCAGAATAAGTTTTATAAATCGCTAGCGATATTTGTTAAACGACGCCAAGTAAAATTTCCAATGAAACTATGAATTATTAAAAAATATATAAATCTTTGAAAAGTGACCGATTATAAAAGTTGAGTTGTGTAGATGAAACGACGTTTACTGCAAATTTATGAAGGACGTCTGAATTTTAGACCAAAATAAATTAATCCCAGAGATTTCATAAGTTTTAGTATAATGTTGTTTAACGTGATCTTTAACGGCAGTAAGTCAAGAAGTTAAAGGCACTAGAATGCAAAATAAAACGAGCTTTATACGGATTTTTATGTAATTAGGGGCAGTTTGTTTTGCTTTTTGTCTACCCCAACCGTGAAAGTAATGCACGAGTGATATGTGTGGCAATAACGTCATCCTCAGTAGATTGAACTGTAGATTGAACTGGAGTATACGAATTAGTGCTACAGAGTTCCAGAGATAAAACATTAATCCATTCCCTTCCTTATGCATACATCTTATTTTTGAGATGTATTATTGTTTACGAATGGTCATTTCTGACGCACATTACAGTGGCGTTGAAATGTTTTAGAAACTCGGGAGGAAGGTGGGGCCCAAATCAACATTTTTGATAAGGTTTCATCCCCCCACCCCTTCGTGTTGCTTGTCACATATTTTAATGCAAACACTATCTAATTTGGTTTGTCAATTGATTAGTGTTATGCTTTGCCTTTCAAAGGCACCTCCCCTTCGTTTTGCTGGTCACATATTTTAATGCAAACAATATCTAATTTGGTTTGTCAATTGATTAGTGTTATGCTTTGCCGGTCATTTGTACAAACTTGATAAAGGACCACTAGATATTGCTACATGCAAAATATCAAAGCTGTAGCTGTGGTTTCAGAGAAGAATATTTTGGTCATCATTGCTAGTCTAAAAAGTTGACAATCACTCCTTCCGTCGTCTGATTGTTTTTCTTGGCTGAAAATCACATCCAAGGCACCTTGAAAAATCACGTGACTAGGAAATCATGGCAATATGTAATTTTTAATAGGGTTTACAAGTTACCATGTAAAATTAATGCACTTTGCAAGAAAACAGAAAAATTCTTTTGCAATTTCAGCATTTCTATTCCTTTCTTTATCTTTTTCGGTCACGATTGAAGTACAGCGTAACAAACCACCTAACGATATACCATTTATCAACATCTACACTCTATAAACAAATCTACTAGTTTCCTTTGGCCTTGTCAGACAGATTTAGCCAATCAGCATTCAGTTTAATAAACACTGTAGACTTTCATAATTTCTGTATCGCTTTCAACTCGAGTTTTGATAGGCTTACATAGACACACCTCCTGCGAGGCCAAAAGCCAGCTTAAACGGCTGGCGCCGAAAAAAGCCAATAACAAGATCTCCCGGATAGGCCAAAGAGGGCCTGAAGACGCTCTACTAGCAACTTATCTACATAACGAATTAACAATTTTACATAACAAATTGACTGGACTACATAACAACTGACTTATCTACATAACGAATTAACACTTGTACATAACGAATTGACTGGACTACATAACGAATTAACTTATCTACATAACGATTTGACTTATCTACATAACGAATTGACTTATCTACATAACGAAGAGACTTATCTACATAACGAATTGACTTACCTACATAACGAATTAACTTATCTAGGTATACAGGAAGTAAATCACTGTGGTATTCATGCCTGGTGTAGTCGAAAGGAGTTCCCAAATATATAATCCCTAACTTTTTTTGGTGATAAAAGGCATTTTTGAGTATTTAATGCCTGTTTTTCTGGCTTAAATGACTTTATTGAATTGTTTGTGATAGCTAAAAACCATTTGCATGGTTGTATAATCATTTTATTTATCAACTTGAAAGCTTTGAAAGTGAAAGTAGAACACATTTAAGAGGTGCCGAATGAATGCAGTTTGTTCACGGTGTCAATAAGATCAGAATTTTATTTTCTTATATGCCACATGACCCCTACTATTCTCAGCAGTTTTCTAGAGAGGCAGGTCTCATGACTAAGAACATGTGAGTGAATCTTAGTTTGAATTTCATTTTGAAATATGGCTAGCTAGAAAGCTTGGACAATATTGCATTAGACTCAATGGGATTTGATTTACTTCCGGTACACCTCTACATAACGAATTGACTTATCTACATAACGAAGTAACTTATCTACAAAACGAATTAACTAATGGACATAACGAATTAACAAGTGCACATAACGAATTGACTGTACTACATAACGAATTAACTTATCTACATAACGAATTAACTTACCTACATAACAAATTGACTTATCTACATAACGAATTGACTTATCTACATTACGAACTAACTTATCTGCATAACGAATTAAAAAATACTATTAGCAGACATCTATGGCCATATTTGTTCACAAAACGGTTATCAGAATTATTGGACCATTGGTTTCTTTTTCTTTTTTCTCTTCTTTTTTAAATTCGCTTTTATGATACCTCTGCTTACTCTTTAATATACCATATTTATACCCACGTTTTTGAAGACAAAAACAGGGTATATTAAAATCGCCTCCGTTTGTCCGTCTGTCCGTCCGTCCGTCTGTCCGTTACCGTATCTCCTCCTAAACCGCTGAACGGAATTCAACCAAACTTAGGAATGAACCACGGAGAACATGATTTGTCGTATTTAATGTCAATAATTGTCAATAAGTGAACAATATTGATGACGACATGACGTAATACATTTGAATAAGTCGTCAAATTTCTTATCGACATATTGAAATATAACTAGTCAAGACGACATACAGCAACTAAACTTATTTAATTGACGAACATTTCGACTTCAGTCTTTCTGTATGGAAACGTTTAAGGGTCACCAGTTGTTGCGTTAATTATCTCTATTTAAACTTCGAAATTGTCGGGTTGTTGCATTGTTTCGCGTCTTCTCGACCCCATTTTCTCGACTTACGGCGTGTTTCTTGAATCATATCGACTTGAAAGATTACAACTTAGTACGATTTACCTTCACATGTCAGAAAGACTGAAGTCGACATTTTCGTAATTTAAATAAGTTTAGTTGCTGTATGTCGTCTTGACTAGTTATATTTCAATATGTCGATAAGAAATTTGACGAATTAATCAAATTTATTACGTCATGTGGTCATCAATATTGTACACTTATTGACATTAAACACGACAAATCGACAAAAATATTACCCCAAATCACACCGCCAGCCCACCCCACCCGGGCCCCAGGGCAGACGTTCGCATTACGTGGACGCCGCTTGGCTTATATGGCGAAACGGGGTACCTTGTGGTCTTCATTTTAATCTTCTTAATCTGCCTTCAGTGGCCCCAATCTTTGATGATTCTATCGAAATATATTTGATTTGAAATGCATAATATATCGTTTGTATATTTTTGAAGGGTTTACATATGTGTTTAAGACGTAAAACTATCCATTAGTACGAACGCAGCTCCTGACCGAAACATAAAAACCGCCTTCTTTTTGACGTCATAATTTGTTCATCCCAAAACCCGCGCCATAGTTCAGTTATACGTTCACTGTTTAACGTGCTAAATTAGAGTAGATTATTAGCCGGAATAATTGCATTATCTTAAATTGTTCATGCTTATGGTGGAGCGGGTCGTTGGAATATGGCCCGTGTCATCGAATTCTAAGATCGCTTTTATTACAATAACAAGGATAAGAAAACAGAAAGAGACAAGACGAGATAGTGTTATAGCACACGCATGTACATATATATATAACACTTATCTCTCTTTATATATATATCCGTTGAAATGACAGCATGTGGTTTAGACGTAGCGCATTCTAAATTGGTAAAGTGGTGGAGGGCCTATACTCCTTAAATAACACACCATTACATTTGGTTTAATTTGTCAAATGGATACAACGTATCTGCAACATGCGTATTTACATGTGAGAATGTAGAAGCAAGCAGATTTCAAGTCAAAATGATATTGGGTTAATCAAACCGGCGTGATTCTTTTGATGATTCATCCCATTTCAAGAGTCCATGTGTCTCTTTAAATAATGTATTATAGGCTAGGCGATAAATATTAAAGGGACACACGGCTATCTTGATTTAACACAAAACTCACGGCGTTACGATAATTTTTCTACATAACTTTCATTTGTTCAATCATTATTATTAATTATACGAATAGTATAAAGAAAATTGTTTTTGCATATTAGTAACTGTTGATAATATTGCACCAATAATATTATTATGTTAACGTATGGTAGGATAAGATAAAAAAAAATGAAAACTCAAAACTATAATATTTATTATTTTAATTACATGTATATGCTGGAATAATAATCGTCATATAAAGCCCTGGTATATGCAAGCAGCGTTAAAATTATACTGGATAAATAAATTGAGACGCTAATTTCAATGCTTGATAAATACTTCAAGATTTCCGTGAGTTTCTTTAATATAATTCAATAAACATCTAACCGGGCGATATACCAGTTTGACACGTCCAAAAGCTTGACGTGTCAAAGGAATGTTTTGCGTCATAATTGTTTGCACAGATATGAAATTGAGGCAAGTATCTACCTTCAAAGATCGCGATAAGTGTCATTGATCGATAGTGCGCGTGGCTTGAGTAGACCCTGTATTTGTGTCTACAAATTGGACATAGACTAAGAAAATCTTAAACAAACCTTCTTCTCTGAAACTACATGAGCTAGAGGTTTACTATTACGCATTTACCATTAGCCCTCTACCAAGTTTTCAATGGCGACCCTGACGTTAAATTTGACCACGCCCCAGCGATCACTTGTTTTACATAGACATATAGATTCAAAATGAAAACATCTTCTCCTCTGAGGACACAAGGTATAGAGCTCTCATATATTGCATGTAGTATAAGAGGTAAAGCTATAGGTCTACTATTGTGCATGTACCATAAGTATATGATCCTCTATCAAGTTCGTCAAATTTGGCACTACCGCAGAGGTCACATGTTTTACACAAACTTGTATAGGGAAAAACCTTAAAAGAGTTAACTTTCTTCTCTGAACACTTACTGAGCATAAAGAGAGGGATACATCCATCCAACCAGTATCGGCCCAGGGTCCGTCCCCACTGGGGACATGTAGCACAAAGGTCTTAACTTGGAAAACGTTGGACTCCCCACCATATAACCATATATATTTATAAGCAATGTGAGAATATGGACGATTCCGGAACTGCTCTGCGCAAAGTAAGAAGTCTTAAAATGCCCGACGATTCCGGAATTGTGCAGGACTATTCCGGAATTGCGCAAGGGGTTAATCGATATAAAACATGCACCATGTGTCGGCGCAATTTGAGAATGTTTTGCGCAAAGTACGAGTTTGTGTTGGGGTTTGAAAAGGAATATAGTGTTTGAAACCTATTTATTTCTATTTACTTATGCTTAATTGTTTCATCCGTCTTTTATAAAAGATAAAATGTATAAAACAAAATCATAGTTTGGTTTGGTAAATAATTAACATGAACTTAATTATTGAGAAAACAAGCTAAAGCCCTCCAACAATAAAGCGCGGATTTATATTACTGAAATAAGGAGATACATTATGGCTAAGAAAATATAAACAAGTGTTGCACAGTGGTGCTAACGTCGGATTTCGAATTCACCATTTTAACTGTTTAAAAGCTTTCCGGCAATTCGTTTTAGAGAAATGAGGAAAAACAAAAACTTTAACCAAAAACGTTTACCAATACGCCAAAACGCGTAGACGGACATACGGACTGACAGAAGATAGACGAAAATCGCCAAAAAAAAGCCTGGATTTGCTACGCAATCCGGCTAAAAATAAAAAACAAAACGCGGCACAGACAATAATATTTCTAATAACGGCTCAAATTGGGCATTCCATATATATTTTAGAGATTTCCTATGATCTCTTTATAAAAACATGGGACCCTTGTTTGTTGCCATATACCTTCGTATATACTGACATCTACAAATGCATTTAAATATTGAACATCTGTCAAATAACAAACACGCCAATTACTCAATGCATGCTACAAGCATGCGTGTTAAAGCTACAACTACTACTAATTGCATTTGCCTGTTTTAATCATATTTATTAAAGCATTATACTGATACATGTAAGATATACACATATATTAAATGTCAAATTGTCTTATTGTTCAGAACATCTGTCGTCTGCCAAATGTACTAAATCAATCATTTACACAGACCGTTTGAGAATAAATTACCAGTTTATGGTATTGCTATTAATGGCATTTGAATATTTGAATGATACTTAATAAATAGTGGATATTAATATACATTTTATAGACAATGAGGAGATAAACACATGTTGCATCATGCGATTACTTGCAATTTAAACATACGTTATTGCTTTTATTTTACATACAAGCAAAATGTTTGAGCCACAAGTTCTTCCAGCATTATTAACGAAGGCCTTTGCCGTCAGTATTACAATTAACCACTAGAACCAAAATATCCTTAATGTGTGCTAATTCCTACTGTGCGCACGGACGATTCCGGAATTGAACCGCACATTTTCAGAATTCCGATAATGCCGCGCGTTTTAAAAATTCTTACTTTGCGCAGAGCAATTTTGAATTGACCATCTTCTCATATACACTCACTGGGCATGAACAGACGGATACAACCATCCCACCAGCATTGGCCCCGGGGTTCATCCCCACCCCTTCTGACATAGTACACCATTGAGATCCCCACCATATACACCTTAACGCGGGTGCAGTAATGTGTGATATTGCACCATCTGTTATGAATTATAAGCTTTTTTTAAACAGTTTCCATCTTTGCGAAGATAATCAGGTGAGCTATTCAGTGCCATTTTAGTCATCTTGTTCAAAATTGCACATGCTTGTAGATGTGCCGTGAATCCAACTATGGCTGTGCTTGCATCTTTTGTTGCTACAGAAGTGAGTATGTTGGCATATGCCTGTATCACGCTATCTTGGGGGTGATTAGCGTATCCATTTGCAGCATATTGATACTTATGGGCATCGAACTGGGGTCTGTTCGGTTCAACACGTGAGTTTATGTTTTAATGTTGGAGTATTTTGTTGGGTAGAGTTGTGTGGTTGCTCTCAGTTGGTGGTTGTTATGCCTCGGACATTGCATATATTATGGTTGATGTCTGGACTGAGGTAAGGCGGCAGCTCATTCACCACTTGTTCGCCGAGGACCACTGGGTGTCTAGGCTACCGTGGTGAGGAAAAGGTTAATTACGGTCGATAATGGTGGCCAGTCATGACTTCCCTTGTGGCGTATCAGCCACAGGTTGGTGATGAAAGGGCATGTGCATGTGCCGTATTTACTATTATTGTTTTAGATTACCGTTTCTTTTTGTATACATATGAATAACGTATTGGATATGGTCACAGCCCTTTTTAGCGAGATTTTACTTGCTTTTAATTGTTTGGTTTAATTATACGAGTTAGGTTCTCAACCTATTACTGATATTTTTTTGCAGATTATGGCCTAAAAGATGCAGTTGCTGTTGCGGGCCACTTTTTGATTTCGAATTTACACCGTGTGTTATTTATATCTACTGTAGAGTGGTGCTGGCGTTTTGTTACATTCTTTTCTTTATTTATCTTTTTTTATTTGGTTTTTATGATACCTCTGTTTACTCTTTAATATACCATATTTATACCTACGTTTTTGAAATAAAAGGTATATTAAAATCGCCTCCGTTTGTCATTCTGTCCGTCCGTCCGTCTGTCCGTTACCGCATCTCCTTCTAAACCGCTAAACGGAATTCAACCAAATTTAGGAATGAACCACGGAGAACACGATGTGTCGTGCTTAATGTCAGTAAGTGTACAATATTGATGACGACATGACGTAATACATTTGATTAAGTCGTCAAATTTCTTATCGACATATTGAAATATAACTAGTCAAGACGCAATAAAACTAAACTTATTTGATTGACGAACATGTCGACTTAAGTCTTTCTGACATGTGAAGGTACTAAGACGCATTCTTTCAAGTCGAAATGATTCAAGAAACACGCAGTAAATAGAGAAAATGCGGCCGAGAAGACGCGAAACAATGCAACAACCCGCCAATTTCGAAGTCTACAAGGAGGTAATTAACGCAACAACTGGTGACCCTTAAACGTTTCCATATACATTTGATTAAGTCGTCAAAGTTCTTATCGACATATTGAAATATAACTAGTTAAGACTACATACAGCAACTAAACTTATTTAAATGACGAAAATGTCGACTTCAGTCTTTCTGGCATGTGAAGATAAATTGTACTAATTTTCATTCTTTCAAGTCGAAATGATTGGAGAAATACGCCGTAAGTTGAGAAAATGGTGTCGAGTAGACGCGAAACAATGCAACAACCCGCCAATTTCGAAGTCTATAAGGAGGTAATTAACGCAACAACTGGTGACCCTTAAACGTTTCCATACAATTGAAAGAATGTCGCGTTGTCGTGGGCGACATTACGACAATACGACATTGTATCTGGCCCCAACGGGACACCGTAGTAGACCCTTCTACAGTTTGCAATTATACTTTCCTCTTTGATTGACCGGACAGGCGGTGGACTCTATAACGTCTTCCTAAATCCTTTAAGGCGGGAAACGTTTGTTGAATGTCTTTCACTCCGTTTTGTCGTGCCCTTTGCGGTTTACCCCTTCATACGCTGACGTCAGACAAGTCATCGAGTACATATATATGTACCGTGTCCGGTTGGGGCCATACACGATGTCGCATTGTCGTGGGCGACAATGCGACGCCCGACAACGCGACATCGCGACACGACAGTGCGACATTGCGATACGACAACTCGATATTGCGATACGACATCGCGAAATTGCGATACGACTTTGTGACAATTATGTCGTGATGTCGTATCGCAATCTCGTATTATGTCGTATTGTCGTTATGTCGCCCACGACAACTCGACATTCTTTCGTTATTGTCGTAATGTCGCCAACCACATCGCGACATTACGATATAATTGTCGCGATGTCGTATCGCAATTTCGCGATGTCGTATCGGAATGTCGAGTTGTCATATCGCAATGTCGCATTGTCGTATCGCGATGTCGCGATGTCGCGTTGTCGGGCGTTGCATTGTCGACACTGCGACATTGTATCTGGCCCCAACAGAACACCGTACATATGAGATTAGCGTCTTAGGTTATATTTTGATAGGACATGAACATGTCTGTGTTTCTTCTTGTAACACATAGCTAAGCTTTCTCAAATGTAAGGGGCTAACTTGGCGGGGATTATTTTTAGTTACACTGTCCTGTTGTTTAGGGATGATGACAGGTTAAGAGTGATGTTTGGTGCACCCTTGATCCGGTTTAAACTCCCCGGTGGTCCTGTTTGCCACTGACCATTCCAAGGCGGTACCCCTGTTGTCAACCCTTATATGTTTGTGATGTGCTTTTGAATCACCTTCGCGTTGTAATACTTGTGTGGAGTGACTGTATTCTGTGAATGCGACTCTTCCTGTTGGACCTATAACATTTTCTTTATGAGAATGTTACTTACTTTGTATATAAAATATAGATCTCTACAAAAGCTTGACGACAACGAAAACTTATTCGTGGTAATTTAATTCAACTCCGACTTTAGAGTTCATACTTCACACTTCACACACTTCACACTTCAAATTTAAGAATTCAGAGTTCAGAGTTCAGACTTGAGAGTTCAGATTTCAGAGTTCATATTTCAGACTTCAGAGTTCAGACTTCAAACTTCACACTTCAAAGTTCATACTTCAGTGTTCATATTTCAGACTTCACAGTTCAGACTTTGGAGTTCAAACTTCAGAGTTCAGAGTTCAGATATCAGACCTCAGACTTCAGACTTCAAAGTATAGACTTAAATGTTCAGACTTCAGAGTTCACACTTCAGACTTCAGAGTTCAAACTTCAACATTTAAATAATTACAACACGAATAAGTTATAGTTGTCGTCAAGCTATAATAGTGTTATAATAAGTAGATTTCTATTTTATCTGTCTCCTTAACATCAAATCCTAATTACACTTTGATACACTTGATACTCTTTGCTTATAGCGTAGAGTATCGTAGAGTAATAGAGGGTCTGATTTTAATAGTGTTATAATAAGTAGATTTCTATTTTATCAGTCTCCTTAACATCAAATCCTAATTACACTTTGATACTCTTGATACTCTTCGCTTATAGCGTAGAGTATCGTAGAGTAATAGAGGGTCTGATTTTAATGAGATTCATATACATGATACATGTTAATAGAAATAAAGACACTATTTATAATTTACTTCATTCAAAGCTAAGCATTGTCATCATCAATACAAGTTAAACAAAAATATAATAGTGTATACTATCAGGCCTGAAATTGGGTGCGCGTAATTTAGTCGAAGTGGGTGGGCGGGATGGGGTGGTGTGGTGTGGGTTGGGGGATATCTTCCTCTGAGAAATCTTGAATAAAAACATATACCTAAAACGCTTCAATCTGATGCTCCCTCACACACTATGTGTATGAGAGGTGGGTGGGGTCCTCTCACAAAAAAAAATATACACATGTAATGCTGTAATCTGACGAGTTTCTTTGTATTTCTTGTACAATCTAAATAAAGCTTTATTTTTCAATTATTTTGTACTCACTTTTTTATGGAGAGGGTAGGTTTGGAAGTGTGATAATAATGACTGAAAATGTTACATTCGTTTTTCATTTCTTTCGTACCCGTATGTGGGCATACAAAACACGCTTACAAAAAAAAACTTGCCATAAGAAACGCACCCCCACGGCCTTGGCTATGGGAATTACTTAATATTTCTATTCACCTAGATGCACACCTAAATTACGTTTATTTTTACTGTTTTGGTATGATTTCGTGTTGTTTTAAAAATGTATATACATATAAAGGCAGAGGGCTTGATTTTGCATTATCTGAGAGAGGGCGGGGTAGGTAGGGGTGCAGGGGTGGAATACAACACGACTCTAAAACATTCGCATCTACGATGTTTAACTTAAAAATTATTTGTGTGCGTACAACCTAAAATCATTACTACGCCCTTGTCTATAATCTTCCCTTATCAATTGAAACAGGGGATATACTCGACCGAAAAAACCTGTCCCTGAACGAGTTTGTAAATATTGTAACATCAACAATCGAGGATGAAACTCATTTTTTGATTGACTGCGAGTTTTATTCAGATATTAGATATGAACTTTTTAATGCAGAATATCAAGCTGAAAACAGGTTTTTGCTATTTTTATCAACTAAAAAATTATCATTCTTAATTGACTGTGATATGCTACAGCACATATTAGCAAAAGTACTTTTAAAAATGTATAAACGACGCTCTTTAGCATTGTAAAAATGCATAACTGTGTTATAAAAGTAATTAAAATATTTTTTTATTTTTTTTTTTAAATTATGAGAGTTAGGAATTTAATTGTAGTTTTCATGTTAATTATGTGTAAACGAATACTAAATAATAGCTTTAATTATTGAATATATTTAATGCAATACATTTGTATCTTTTATTATGTTTTAACATGTACAATTGTGTTTTATAGTGTTTCATATGCCTAATGGCAGGTTATCAAATAACAATGTTGTATACTATTTGTAATTGTAACTGTATTTAATATGTGACACTTTATTACAATATTACTTACTTACTACTTACATGTTAAATTTCTAAATAGAATAATTATCCTTCAATTAATCATGCTTGATTGGACATTTGCGGGTAGAACACGCCGTTCTTGTGAAAACATTTGTCGAGGAGGTGAGAAAAATCAGGCACTTTTATTACCCCGATATCCGCTCTGGCGGTAATAAATGATCAATTAAAAGTAATAAAAGTGATGTTAAGCTAGGTTTATACAATGCATTTGGCCACTTACCATTTTTTTATTAGTTCAACATTCTAGATGTGTCTTGTAAGTGTTCATGAATACATTAGACTGTTTATAAGTACAAATAGTCTAATACGAAGAAACAAAAGGAAGTACGTTTGATCTTTAGGAAAAGTTGGAAACTAGAATTTATGATCGATCGGTATGTACACTTTTAAAAAATAAATAAATAATTAAAAATCGTGCATATATATGTGTATTATGTAGATATTGTTTCCTATAATGCAGTAAGTGTTAAAACACTTACCTTATTCTCACACTATTCGACACTACTCAAATAGGAAATTAAAATAAAGGCATAAAACAAATCGTATTTCTACTTGAATAAATCTATACATTTGTTTGATGCAACAAAATGATATTCTTCCGTCAGAAAAAAAGTAACACACTGCATACTATGTTTTTTTTAAAACGAATGCTATAATGTACGAATCAGTGTACACAAACACACTTGTTTAAGCAAACAAATTCCAATTAATATGATGTTCTTACAAAATAGGTTATTTCTCATCTAATATAGTATTCATCGATGTACCATTGGATTATATGTCTTAAATGTATGTCTTCCCTACCATGTGGATAATTTTCTGTAGAAAGAAACGATTTTTATAAATTATAGATAATATTTCAGCAGAACGTGTAAACAAATACACGGCAAGTCGTAAAGAAAAAATATATTGATAGTGAGTCGTTAAAAAGCTTATTTCTCATTTATCATAGCATTTGTCGAAATAATTGTTCGTTATGTGCAATTTTTTTTAGATATGGAGTGAATTTCTTTAGCAAGAAAACGGTTTTCATAAGTCATAGATATTTTTTCATTAAAATGTGTGCTACCACGCCAACGCCACATTAAATTCACACGCGTGGACTATCAGTAGGGCGTGTGTTACCACGCGACACCGGTCCGTTCCGGTGTTTCATCTCCGTTACGGTCCGTTTCCGTCCGTTAGGGTGAATCGTACCACCGGTTTAGTTGTTTCGGTTATGGAAATTAAGTAATAATTACATTTTAAAAAGTAGTTTATATGTGCATGATAATATTATATAAAACAAGTTTAAAATAATTATTAAGGATTGTTATTTTGTCATTTTGCAATTGTAGAATTGTATATTGTTGTGATAAAATATTGAAGAAGTTTTTAATTTAACCTCGTAACTACAATGTCTCAGTCTGTAACAAGGAATTTGATTGGACGAGACTTTTGACCCTGTTCATTAACAATGCAGGTGCACCCATATTTATAGGTGCACCTGTAAAAGTATAGGTGCACCTATATATTTTATGGGTGCACCGACAATTTTATGGGTGCACCTATAATTTTACAGGTGCACCCATAAAAAGTATAGGTGCACCTATACTTTTTATAGGTGCACCTACACTTTTCTATAGGTGCACCTACATCTGTAGTTTTGACCCCGATCGTACACCATACATCACAGCACATATCACCTGATGGCTAAACGAACTCGGAAGTTAGAAGTCAGAAATCCGTAGGCCGAAGCTGAGATCATCCCCCACAGTAGCAGTAGCAGTAGACGTTTGCCGTTAGATATTAGGTAGTAATAGTTAGGGATCGACGCCGAGGAGAACATTTGACCGTAGACTGACAACCGAAGAGGGAGAGAGTCAATAGCCATCAGATGGTGTGTGCGGAGCAGGGGTCATACTGTGACGGGTGTGGCCCCAAACTGGGCTACCCAAACTACAACTGCCCATTAGATCGTTGAACAACCACCTAGGGAATGTCGTCCAGACCACCTCCCCTACCCCCCCCCCCCCCCCCCCCACACACACATCCCCACTCCACCGCCGCAGCGAAATCTACAGAGCGAAAGCGACAACTACCTACATACAACCAACTGAACCGACGACACAGCAGCAGCACCAGATCAACATACACACTCAACGCAGATAATAGTCCAGACTATATTATACCCATCATTTGCACTTGTCGTGTTTGCTGGTGGAGGGACTATAAACCTCAGAACTACACACACACACACACACACACACACACACACACACACATTTTAATGCATGATAAATTGTTCAAGATTGTCATGTGTTCCTTTATATTTAATTTTGAGTTTTCAATTGTTCGTCGTTATTCTACCCTATATTTAGATATATTATTGCTGCAAAATAATCAACATTTAGACATATGCAAAAACAATGTTCTCTGTACTCATTATTAATAGTGAATGATTACAAAAATGAATATTTTGTTGAAAAACTAACGTGACGCCGCAAGTTTCAACAACAATAAGATTGCCTGCAAATCTGTTGCTGTCCCGCCATCAACGGACACATTTTACATCAGATGTACACCGTTTCTAAACCTACTGACAACGAGGTATATTTATAAACCTACTGACAACGAGGTATATTTATAAACCGAGGTATATTTATAAACCTACTGACGACGAGGTATATTTATAAACCGAGGTATATTTATAAACCTATTGACGACGAGGTATATTTATAAACCTACTGACGACGAGGTATATTTATAAACCGAGGTATATTTATAAACCTACTGACGACGAGATATATTTATAAACCTACTGACGACGAGGTATATTTATGAACCGAGGTATATTTATAAACCTACTGACGACGAGGTATATTTATAAATCGAGGTATATTTATAAACCTATTGACGACAAGGTATATTTATAAACCTACTGACGACGAGGTATATTTATAAACCGAGGTATATTTATAAACCTACTGACGACGAGGTATATTTATAAACCTACTGACGACGAGGTATATTTATAAACCGAGGTATATTTATAATCCTACTGACGACGAGGTATATTTATAAACCGAGGTATATTTATAAACCTATTGACGACGAGCTATTTTTATAAACCTACTGACGACGAGGTATATTTATAAACCGAGGTATATTTATAAACCTACTAATACAAATACAAATCAAATACAAATACAAAATACATGGCGCAAAAATTATAAAATATTCTATTGCGCTTCACAATTACATAACACACATTTAGTTAAAAAGAATAAACATTTTACACATGTACATGTATATGATACTACATAATTATATACACACATAAAACATATACATTCAACGAGGTATATTTATAAACCGAGGTATATTTATAAACCTACTGACGACGAGGTATATTTATAAACCTACTGACAACGAGGTATATTTATAAACCTACTGACGACGAGGTATATTTATAAACCGAGGTATCTACTGACGACGAGGTATATTTATAAACCGAGGTATATTTATAAACCTACTGACGACGAGGTATATTTATAAACCGAGGTATATTTATAAACCTACTGACAACGAGGAATATTTATATAACTTAATGTTTTGAGAATCCGAACTCTATAGACTCAATGTAAACGGCCTTAACCACATAGGCTACACCCCAAAACTGGAGCGTCGAATTACGAGTTACCAACTCATTATTCATTCTACGCATAGTCAATCACGGGTATTTTAAGAACCCGTGAATAATCTTATACTTTTAATCCGTACATATACACTAGTATATGGCTGAACACCTGGATAGAGTTTATATAAACTAATTTGTAGTGTAATTTTGCCGTTATTTCTTTAGGAACTGATTCGCATTTGTCGGCGTTCATACGTCTTTAAACCGCAAAACGCTAGAGTTAATGGCAAAATGTTTATGCTAATTTGTCAACTGATAGCAGCGGTTAAACCCGCATAAACGCCACAAAAAAAGTGAACCAATTCCTATACTTACATTATTTTTCCGTCGCCAGCAATAACGTGTTGGGAGAATGATAATGATAAAAAGAAGATCGTCTAGTAGTCATTTTCTATTGTGCATTTGAAAATGTCTAGAGATGTTAAAGAGTCTTCATTCAAAATGTGTTTTTTAACTGAAAAGAAGTAGAGCAACTTATGCCACTGTTTATCACCATATATGTTAACCTTTGGGACAAAGAGACTTGTGTACTAACAAAATGCAATCTTGATAGGAATACACAAAAAAAACAGAGGACTAAAAATAGTCGAAAATCAAAAAAAACAAGTTTTTAAATTAAATGTAGAGTACATACAATGTATTATGTGCTGGTCCCGTGCCAAGTAGGTGATTTTGAAAGTGTCGCAAATTTAAATTCACCGTTTCCAAATTTGCTTAATTTCATTATGGTAGCTCTGTGTGTGGTACCCACATTCTCAACAAATGCACCAATAACCGTATGCAAACTACTGTGCCCTGACCTCGGGAACATTTACATGGAAAACACGTCATCACACAGACAGACAGCTTTCACTACTGCCATATCGCTTCAGATAAAGTTTCGAGGGGGTCTTCAACCTTTAAAGAATTCCTTATGTGTTAAGTACGAGCAACTGAAAAACATAGGTCCAGCAAGTGTAACCTAATAATTAGGTTAATAGTACATACTATTAGCTGGTGATCACTATATGTGTTCTTGTAAGCAGATACTTAACAAAAAGTGTCACATGTCAGTGTCAGGACAGAGTCAATATGAGAAGTTTTAAGTCTTTGTACGTCCTTTAGCGAATTTGTTCCACGCTACTTCGACTTTCCGCTCAAAATGTTTGCCACTGTTCTGTTTCAATGGCGTAACCGTTTTCATTCAGTTCTTCCCGTAATGCGATAGTTGTACATGTCGGTGTGTTAAATATGAATCCATTAATGTCATGGGCGGTATTTTCTGAATAAATATATTCATTAAGATTTTGGATTAAATTTTAACTAGTATAGTTAGAATAAATCCTACTTTCTTCTTAATCTGTTTTGCAGTTAGAGGAAATCGTCCTTAAAACAGTTTTCAGGCGCAAATGGGATATGTTTTAAAAGAGAAATATGTACGTCGATTATATTATAAAAAACTTCGATATCTTTTGTATGAGCTTAGATTTACGGTTGGTGGGAGGTGTAAAGTACTGGTTCTACCCAGGAAAAGTGGGTGGTCTGCCTCCGCCACAAAAAAATCGACCGTCATATATAACCTTACATGTGTTGAAAATGACGTTAACGCCATACAAACAAACAAACATACAAACAATTTAGTTATGCATGAAATAACACGTGATACATATTACATTTACAAAATAGCGAAATAAAAGAACACAAGCTGTTTTAGCAATTTAATATAATAGTGTTCCTTGTAGAAGGTATAATCAATCTTTAAGCATCTTACATACATACATTATCACATTTGGGATGGGAAAATTTGAAGTCCGACGACAACAAACAAAAGCTGTTATATAATGTACCGGATTATACACCAGCTTGTTGACAGGAGCTTACATTAAAGGACAGTCAAGCAGATTTCTTCACCAGAGTTAATGCTTACATTGACTCCTTCTTCCCATCAGGAACCCGACTTTGGAACTCCCTACCATCCAGCCTAGTCAACGCTTTCCGAGCAGGGAGTGGTGCGGGGTCGCTTAGCTCCCAACCAGAGGTTTATTAACCTACTTTTAAATGCAACTTGACCTTTCACCACATTCACATAGTTCGCAACCTGTGCGAGTATGTTCCAGAGGAACCCGGCACAGTTTAGGAAAAGAAGTGAAAACTTTATTGTTTAGACTTTCTTAAATAGTGGGACAGAAGCCATATATCTATAATTTATAGGCGTAGGAGACAGGGGTATGGGCCCACTAACATAGCCCAGGGTCTCGGTGTTTGTGTGTGTTGGAGTGTGTGGGTGTGTGGGTATATGGGTGTGGGTGGGGGCGTAGGGGTGGGTTGGCGGGGCACCCCATATTATCATATACTATTAACATTAAATAATGCACCCCAACAATCCACACATTCATACGACCCTGCCTATAAACCTTCCCTACAAACACCGTATGTATCAAACCTATGCTGAGACGTAAATGTCACATGAGCATTTATTAATTCCAGCTGAACTTTGATGTAAAAGTGAACTAGTACATAACCATTATCCTAGGTTTATAAAACATTGACAGGTGCATAAAACATGCATAAGTAAGCACTTTCTAAATTCGTTCTGCTTTGCTACCGGTAGTTCGTTTATCCATGACAAATGCATAAGGCGCATATCTCTGTCAGAATATGTATTTCCTGTCATAACTTATTTTTCTCCCTCTGTCACAAAGTGGAATCCTGTTGTCCGTAACGTCCCGTCGCGTCGCGTCCCGTTCCCTCTCGTCGCGTCGCATTTTCAATACTTTTTAATATCTGAAACATTTCTGAATGGATTGTACCCAAACTTCATTTACTCATAACAACGGATGACCTTATGTCCCTCTACATCACCTATCATTGATTGCCTAATTTATTACAGAAATATGGCCGTTTGTTTGACTTAGAATTTGTATAATGATCTGTTAACATATTTTTTCTCAATCATTTTCGGAATGATTGTTCCCGAACGTCATGTACACATACCAACTGATGACTTTATGTCCCTGTACATCACTCATCATTGATTACCTAATTTATTACAGAATTATGGCCCTTTGTTTGACTTAGAATTTCCCACTCTAATATTGTATACTGTTAACACATTTTTTCTCAAACATTTTCGAATTGATTGTTGCCAAAGTTCATGTACACGCAACAACTGATTACCTTTAATATGTCCTTCTACATCACACATTGTTGATGCATAATTTATTACAGAATTATGGGCCTTTATTTGACTTAGACTTGTTGACTCCATAATGAACTTCGTGTGGCTTTCACTTTAACACTTTTCATCGATTTTTATTACACCTGACATACATACAGCTCACACGTGATGACAAAGTGTCTCCGCATTAATGGGTTTTCGATTCTGCAATTTTTTTTGACGGAATTATGGACCTTTGCTTTACTTACAGTAAACGACTAACAGATAGATATTTTAGACATTTATTATTCTTGATTTTTGCCCATCATCGGCTATACATCATCGGCTATAGCAAACAAGCGTGGGTATTCATCACCTTCAGCGATAGTATTATGAATTTTACTTTGTTGAAAAGCTGTAGCAACTTAATGTTAGTAAGTCGCACATCTTAAACACGTGTTATTAAATGTAGATCATCGATCGATCAACTTCGCTGTAATTAGTCACTTATATTCTCACCATCGAGAAAAATAGAAATAAAAACAAAATACACATTTGCCAAAATCTTTTTATCAGATGTAAATTCTCCGACGATTTATAAGTCTCGTTGCCTAAGGCGACGGTTTTTGACATTTTGACCCTGGATCATACGAGTCGATAGCTATGTTTTCTCTATAGATTCGTTATCTGTTCAGTGTATTTGTTTTTCTATATATCGCCGAACGACACATATTCAGATATATATATACCGATTTTAGAAGTGGATTATATCTTTATGACGACAGGTTTAGGAAAGGGTGATCGTAAATAGTGGTTATCATTTATCATTTATAGACGAACAATCGCATGGATGAAGGAATAGACAGTTAAATATATGTAAGTGTAATGTTTTTAACAGTTATTATTAGTAATCAGATAGTTTAACTTTTTATCTGTTTGCATCATAAAACATGTTTATATATCAACTACAACTTTAATCTCAAATACTCATGTTTTATTTGCAACTTATGTTAATATATAGATTAATGTAGCATGCACCAGGTAGCCGTGAACTGCTACGCGCGTTCTGTGAGTCTAATGTACTTATGCTATGTATGGTATGGCATGTAACACGTGTTAGGATTGTATGCTTGTTAAATAATTGTATATATACTTACGTATATCTCTCTATAGAAGGTAACAGCTTTAATTATTATTAAGTCACATATAGTTTTTGTTTTTCCTCGTATAAACACATTGGAGAGAGCTACATTCAGCGCAATGAATATTTTATGAAGATATATTGTCTTGTTTACACTTAAAATTCTACTGCCAGTGAATATATTCTAGTATTATTTATGATAACGTATAAATTATATCTAACTCTGTTCGTGTTTCGTGTTAATTAACACTATAGAGCCAATAACAAATCATATTATCACTTACATATAATAGTTATGGAAACGACTGGCTTTCGCCATACTTGTAATTTAGAGTCTATTGCTTTCTATAGATGCATAATGCGACAGTTTATTGTATTCGTACATTCATGTATCGCCAACATGTTTCCTGTAAATAATACAAAACGTAATAACTATACGCTAACGAGTCATCAATGAACCAGTAGTTGACATTTATGGTCCGAGAAATGTCACACAGGACATGTCAAATTGGAAAAGTATTCTTGAAGGCAATAAGAGAGCGACGGATGCACACTTAATGTGTTTTTACTCATGGCATGATCAGCTTGTATGTTTCGTCTTCTTATGGATTAAAATCTGAATCGTTTAAATAATAATCACGAAACTCATAATGTCGCTTAGTTGATCAGCTCGTATGTATCGTCTAACCCTGGGATAACTATGAGTTAATGACATGAGGTATTATTTAAGAAGAATAACAATCAAATGTGCATAGAGTATGATGGAAAGAACATGTGCAAGAAACATGTGTAATTATGGACGATAATTAAAAAAAAAATGTACTAAAATTATGTATAAACACTATACGCGATTGTAATCTCATTAAAGCATATCCTAATTACGCTTCGATACTCTCCGCTCTTGGATCTGACAACCTTGCCTTTGAGGTCACGTCAGATCGACCTTTTATCTAATTAATATTCACGAGAAGAAGAACTAAATTCACCAATGAAATCGCGCGTTTCATATGCACTTCAAATGACATTCGAGTGAACTGAACAAACGAAAATCTACATAAAACAGATCTGTATCCGAATAAAGATAAAGTATTCGTCAGTTATTGCTGTGTTAGTGTTAAATTCAAAGAAACGCACTAAATGGCATGTTTTACATCGAGATACGAAGAAAATCATGGGCATTGTCGTTCATATTTCACCGAAATTATTACGGCATTAGATAGTCTAAATAGTAAGTCATATTACATCTGGCCCGCTTAGCTCAGTTGATAGCGTAATCGACCGCTGACTCACGAGTGCCATTTTAGTTTAAACTTATTTGTTTTACATCGATTGTAATGAAAGCTCTTTGAACTTATTTGAATCACTCTCGATGTCTTCCTGGGTATAACCAGTACTAAGCAATGCAAATAAAGTGTCTTGCTCAGGGACACAACGCATATCGCAATGACGGGAATCGAACCCACGACTTTTGGATCATGGGTCCAACGCTCTACCTCTAGACCACAGCGCTCCATTTTAGTGCGGGTTCAATCCACGAATCGGTAAAAAAAAAGTATACCGCTATTAAATTCCGTCAAACGATCTTTTTTTCCAGTAAATATTCAATAATGGTTCGTGTATTATGTTTGTCAATTGCAGCGTTTTACTAATGCGAAGTCGTCAGATCCTTAGTAGCGAACAGTATGGCAGCGTGATAAAGGGTCTGACTTTAATGAGATTGACGCGATTGTGTTCTCTCATTTCATTTATGTTTAAAAACAACACCATCATACAACAGATTAAAAAGTGTTCATGTGTTTATGGTTGCTTTTTGTGTTGTTGTTGTTTTCTGTGTAGTAGTAGTAGTAGTAGTAGTGGTGGTGGTGGTGGTAGTAGTAGTAGTAGTAGTAGTAGTAGTAGTAGTAGTAGTAATAGTAGCAGTAGCAGTAACAGCAGCAGCAGCCGCTGTAGCAGTAGTAGTAGTAGTAAGTAGTAGAAGAAGCAGCAGCAGCAGTAGCAGTAGCAGCAGCTATAGCAGTAGCAGCAGTAGCAGCAGTAGTAGTAGTAGTAGATTTATTATAATCCTTGCGAGGGAGTGTTGCAGTATTCATAATTTTATTATAACATTTAAACGCTGTCAAACTGTTTAGATTTTAAAAGCCATTTCTTCAAACCTGAAACATAATGGTCACCGTGACCTGCTTTTGGACTAGTTTTTATACTGAGGTCGAATGCGTACCTAGTGTTTATATTGAGGTCACATTTTGACCTAGTTCTCATGATGTTGCGGTCACCTTGGGATTTACTCCATTTCAGCTTTGATAATATGAGCATTTGAACTTAAATAAAATATCAAAGGTCGTCTAAAGGTCAGTCAGATTCTTAAAAATGTCATAAATGTCAAGTTTCATGTTTTATTCAAAATAAAGAAGTAGGTCACCGTGATCTGCTTGTTGCCATACTCGTGACCTGTTGACCTAATTTCAAAACGTAGGACATATTTATGTTTAGAGTTATATCTGGAAAGATAAAATATAAGGTTACATACCAAACCTACTTTTGAGGTCATTGGTCTTCTTTTAAAGTCACTTGTTCATTTTATAAAAAAGTACATCTTCAAAGTGTCACGGTAGACCAATTGTTAAAGCGTGACCGTGAGTGTTGACATGTGGATGAATGTAACATTTAATGTAATATGAACATATCGTTGCTCTTGATACCCAAATAATATGTATGCTACTTGTCAGGCTTTTATATTCAAACACAAATATGTAGGTCATTATTTATATATATGTTTACTCTCTTTTAGACCTAATTTTCAAATGTTTGAACATCTTTAATACAAATGGTGTAAGCCATATTGTAAACGCTTAGAACTTAAATCTGCAAAACAAGTCATACATTTAGATAGCTGTAAAAAGCATAGCTCTCATGGGAAGTTATTTCGAAAAATAAGATTTTCATCTTAAAAGATGTCATTGGAGTACATTTTTAAGATTTAGTAACCATGCAATCAATTATCAAAGTAAAACAGAAACATATATACTCAGCAAAAATAAACCACAGTTTAAAAACATAGGTGTGAAAACGAAATTAACAAAACTTAACAAATGTAAAGATTTACGACAATAGAATAGATTTTTGAAAGTTCATTCAAATACACAGACATATTCAAAAACTCGCTAATGTCTCGTGTTTCCACTTTACAATTCGGTATAAAGTGGATACATGAAATATTAGCACATGCGATATAAGCGAGTTTGTGAATATTTTCTGTGTATTTGAATGAACTTTCTAAATCTGGGCTTTACATTCGTTAAGTTTTGTTAATTTCGTTTTCACACCAATGTTTTTAAACTGTGATTTATTTTATTATTATTCGGTATATTTCGATGAAATTGTGTGTGAACATCACATAAAGATGTTATTAAAAGAAAATCATGCTACACTTGTTAGTTCTTTCTTACAGTCTCAGATTTTGCAGGAAAACAAAGTGGATACTTTTTATTTTTGCTGAATATACTTTTGAGGTCCGATCAAGTATACAATTGTTGAGGTCCGATACGTATACAACGTTTAATCCGAAGGTTGTATACTCGTAGTTTCCGCGTAATCGTGCTGAAATAAAAGGATAGACAAAATAGAATTGTATGTGGTTGATGTGAGGGGTGGTTGCGGTGTGTGGGTGGGTGTATGGGGTCGATGTTATTTGTAGGATAAATAATCGATCCCGGCCGATACATACATTATTAACCCTTTCGCTGCCACAGTCAAAAAACATTGATTTTACGACCATTGTAGGCCCAGATCAACATACACACTATGTGCAGGATGATGTGGGTTTACACTGTTCGCCACTCAGTAAGAATGTTTTCCATAACTTTTATATATAAAATATTACCGGAAGGTTTGAATTCAAATTTTAGCAGACGACATTTGAAATTTGGCGGCGAAAGGGTTAGGAATTGCCCAACACAGTTTGTGTATAGTTCGTCTGTTGTTTATTGCGTTGCTATCATAATTACCTCTAGGCCTTGTTTTATTTTTGTTTGTTTAGATCACCCAACTAATGACAAGCGAAGGAAATTCTTTGCTATATGAGAAACGCTAGCGTGCGATGACATAACTGCTGCGATTGTATATGACAAGACACATACTAATGACTGTGAAGTGGAGAATCCCGCGTTATGTGGAGGATTGATGACCACTAGGAAGAAATAAAACTTGGAATATAATATGGACTTTATACAAAATGGAGTGAAAAACCTTAAGAGGTACGTGTGTGTATTATACCGATTCTTTGATCCAGATTCACGTGTATGATATCACCGTTTGCCGTATTTTGTTTAACAGTTAACATGAAAGTGAAATGTTATCAATTTGATGTGTTTGTGAAAATATGAATGAGAGAACGACGGGTGAGAGAGAGAGAGAGAGAGAGAGAGAGAGATGTGTTGTTTAGGTATTGTTCAGATAACAAAGCAATTGAATTAAAAATGGTTACATCCAAAGGGGGATGAAAAGGTGAGGGGTTGGGGCGGGTTGGTGGGGTTGGGTGTGTGGAACATACGTATATGAGCAAGGACTGTGATTGGTCGGCTTAATATGACAAGCCAAATTAGTATGTATTACCAAACAATACATACTGGTAATGTAGAAAGATATCTCTTTAAGATACAGTGCAGAGATGTCTATTTAAACTAGAAATATATCTCTTTAAGCTAGAGTGATATCTCTGTAAGAGTCTTTCGAATATATCTTGTCACGTTAAGAGTCTTACGACTGTATCTTGTCACGTTAAGAGTCTTACGACTATATATTGTCACGTTTAATATATATCTGTCTTATATATCTTTCTAACTGACAGAGATATCTCTCTGGTTTATATCTCTCTGGCATATATCTCTCTGGCTTATATCTCTCTGTTATATTTCTCTGGCTTATATCTCTCTGGCATATATCTCGCTGGTTTATATCTCTCTGTCTTACATCACTCTGGCTTACATCATTCTGGCTTATATCCCTCTGGTTTATATCTTTCTTGCTTATATCTCTCTGGCTTATATCTCTCTCGCATATATCTCTCTCGCATATATCTCTCTGGCTTATATCTTTCTGACTTATATCTCTCTGACTTATATATCTCTGACTTATATCTCTCTGGCTTAATGAGATGTCTTGTTTTAAGGAATATATATTTACGGTAGAGAGATAATATAGATATCTTGTTAACGAAGATAGATATCTCTTTAAGCTAGGGAGACGTCTCTTTAAATCAGCTTACAGAGATATATCTCTAAAGCTAATTTATTATCTCTTTAATATAGCTAGAGAGATATCTTTCTAATTGAAAGAGGAATCTCTCCAGCATACAAACTATCTTTCTAAGGTGAAAGATATCTCTGTAATGAGTAAGATGTCTTTCTAAATATAAATAAGCATAAATATATCTCTGTAAGATAAGGAGAATATATCTTGTTTTGGAATAAATACTAAATTGGAGTGCCATACATAAAACCCTTGTATTTCAAGAACGCCTCAGAGCCTAAAAATCACAACATGTCCAGCATTATCGTAAGACGAACAAACAATTTTATAATAAAAAGATGTCTAAATAGAACGAACATATATTCTGATCAGTATATTCAATCTCTTCTTATGTAGACGCTATCTTTGCTTTAGTATATGTCATCTTTACTTCAGTATATGCAAAGCATTTGTCATATTTGCTTCAGTATATGCCATCTTTGTTTCAGTATATGCAAAGTATATGTCATCTTGGCTTCAGTATATGCAACGTGTATGTCATCTTTGCTTCAGTATATGTCATATTTGCTTCATTATATGTCATCTTTGCTTCAGTATATGTCATCGTTGCTTCAGTATATGCAAAGTATATGTCATATTTGCTTCAGTATATGTCATCTTTGCTTTAATATATGCAAAGTATATGTCCTCCTGGCTTCAGTATATGCAACGTGTATGTCATCTTTGCTTCAATATATGTCATCTCTGCTTCATTATTTGTCATCTTTGCTACAGTATATGTCATCGTTGCTTCAGTATATGCAAAGTATATGTCATATTTGCTTCTGAATATATCATCTTGACTTCATATATTATGTCATTTTTGCTTCAGTATATGCATAGTGTATGTCATATTTGCTTCATTACATATCATCTTTGCTTCAGTGTATGCCATCTTTGCTTCAGTATATGTCATCTTTGATTCAATATATGTCATCTTTGCTTCAGTATATACAACGTATATGTCACATTTGCTTCAGCATGTATCGTCTTGGCTTCAGTACATGCAAAGTATATGTCATCTTTGCTTCAGTATATGTCATATTTGCTTCAGTGTATGCAAAGTATATGTCATTTTTGCTTCAGTATATGTCATCTTTGCTTCAGTGCATGCAAAGCATATATCATATTTGCTTCAGAATATTTCATCTTTGCTTCAGTATATGTCGTCCTTGCTTCAGTATAAGCTAAACATATGTCATATTTGCTTCAGTATATATCATCTTTGCTTCAGTATATGTCGTCTTTGCTTCAGCATAAGCAAAGCATATGTCATATCTTTATTTCAGTATATGTCATATTTGCTTCAGTATATGTCGTCTTTGCTTCAGTATATGCAAAGCATATGTCATCTTTGCTTCAATAAATGTCATCTTTGCTTCAGTATATGTCGTCTTTGCTTCAGTATAAGCAAAACATATGTCATATTTGCTTCAGTATATATCATCTTTGCTTCAGTATATGTCGTCTTTGCTTCAGTATAAGCAAAGCATATGTCATCTTTGCTTCTGTATGTGGCATCTTTGCTTTAGTATATGTCATCTTTGCTTCAGTATATGTCGAAAGGCAGCTCCAAAAGGAACACATTTTCTTTTTATGTTAAACTTTGATGGACAACAAGGGACTGTATATTAATAAAGTCCTGATGTAACACACTGCATTTATGCTAGCCAACCAAAAACGAATCCGTTATTTTGATGTGTACTCGAAAACGCCTTGGGTATAGGCAATGATTAAATTTAGCAAATCGTTTTAGCCACAAATGTCTATGTTTTATCATAGAAAAAAGTATTATATATGGACGATTCCAAGCCACTAGTAACAAATGTTACTTGTTGACACCAGCGTGATAATTTGTGTAGCGTATAATATTAATATTTTAATAGTTGTGTAGGCTATATATAAAACAATATGTCCAGCAGTGACAAGTGGCATCTAAATATATATACACTACTCGTTTATTCTCGCCTGTTTGATTGTGACAGACTGTATGTGACAGTATGTAAACAACCCTCACCAGACTCTCTATACTCGAATGTCAGATTGTCATGTCTTGCCAGATGGATTCTCTATACTCGAGTGTCAGATTGTGACCGATTTAAACATGTCTTGCCAGATGGATTCTCTATACTCGAGTGTCAGATTGTGACCGATTTAAACGTGTCTTGCCAGTTGAATTCTCTATACTCGAGTGTCAGATTGTGACCGACTGTAAACGTGTCTTGCCAGATGGATTCTCTATCTCGAGTGCCAGATGGTGGGCGACTGTAAACGTGTCTTGCCAGATGAATTCTCTATACTCGAGTGTCAGATTGTGACCGACTGTAAACGTGTCTTGCCAGATGGAATCTCTATACTCGAGTGCCAGATGGTGACCGACTGTAAACGTGTCTTGCCAGATGAATTCTCTATACTCGAGTGTCAGATTGCGATCGACTGTAAACATACTGGGCCAGACGGATTTTTTAAACTCGGGTGTCAGATTGTAACCGACTGTTAACTTGCCTTCCATACGGATTCTCTTTAATCGAGTGTCAGATTGTGATCGACTGATACATACCTAGCCAACGAATTATGTATGCTCGAGTGTCAGATTGTGACCGACTGTAAATATGTCTGGCCAGACGGATTCTCTATACTCAAGTGTCTGATTGTGACCGAATGTAAACTTGCTTGGCCAGACGGATTTTTTATACTCGGGTGTCAGATTGTAACCGACTGTAAACTTGCATGGTCAGACGGATTCTGTTTACTCGAGTGTCAGATTGTGGCCGACTGATACATGCCTAGCCAACGAATTATGTATGCTCGAGTGTCTGATTGTGACCGACTGTAAATATGCCTGGCAAGACGGATTCTCTATACTCGAATGTCAGATTGTGATCGACTGTAAACAAGAAAAGCCAGTTGGATTTCTTACGCTGAGGTGTCAGATTGTGACCGACTGTTAACATGCCTGACCAGGCAGATTCTCTACACTCGGGTGTCAGATTGTGACCGACTGTTAACATGCCTGGCGAGACGGATTCTCTATACTCGGGTGTCAGATTGTGACCGACTGTAAACATGCCTGCCCAGGCGGATTCTCTATACTCGGGTGTTGTCAGATTGTGACCGACGGTATACACGGACAGCCAGATGGATTCTTTATGTTGATATGACCGATTGTTACCAAATGTAAACACGCACAGCAAGACGGATTATCTATACCCGAGTGTCAGATTGTGACCGACTGTAAAGATGCATAGCCAGACGGATTCTCTATACGCGAGTATCAGATTGTAACCGACTGTAATCATGCACAGCCAGACAGATTCTCTGTACTCGAATGTCAGATTGTGACCGACAGTAAACATGCCTGACCAGTCGGATTTTCTATGCCAAGGAGTCAGATTTTGATCGACTACGTGCCTGCCAGACGGATAGTGTCAGATGTTAACCGACTGTAAATATGCCTGCCAGACGTATTCTCTATACTCGGTGTCAGATGTTAACTGACTGTGATTATGCCTGCCATACGGATTCTCAAGTGTCAGATTGTGACCGACTGTAAGCATGCTGAGCCAGAAGGATTCTCTATACTCGAGTGTCTGCGTGTGACTGATTGTAAATATACCTGCCAGACGGATTCTCTATACTCGAGTGTCAGATTGTGACCGACTGTAAATAGGCATACCAGACGGATTCTCTATACTCGGGTGTCAGATTGTGACAGACTGTTAACATGCCTACAAGACGGATTATCTATTCTCGAGTGTTAGATTGTGACCGACTGTAAATATGTATAGCAGACGAATTCTCTATACGCGGTGTCAGATGTTAACTGACTGTGAATATGCCTGCCAGACGTATTCTCTATACTCGGTGTCAGATGTTAACTGACTGTGAATATGCCTGCCAGACGGATTCTCTATACTCGGTGTCAGATGTTAACTGACTGTGAATATGCCTGCCAGACGGATTCTCTATACTCGGTGTCAGATGTTAACTGACTGTGAATATGCCTGCCAGACGGATTCTCTATACTCGGTGTCAGATGTTAACTGACTGTGAATATGCCTGCCAGACGGATTCTCTATACTCGGTGTCAGATGTTAACTGACTGTGAATATGCCTGCCAGACGGATTCTCTATACTCGGTGTCAGATGTTAACTGACTGTGAATATGCCTGCCAGACGGATTCTCTATACTCGGTGTCAGATGTTAACTGACTGTGAATATGCCTGCCAGACGGATTCTCTATACTCGGTGTCAGATGTTAACTGACTGTGAATATGCCTGCCAGACGTATTCTCTATACTCGGTGTCAGATGTTAACTGACTGTGAATATGCCTGCCAGACGGATTCTCTATACTCGGTGTCAGATGTTAACTGACTGTGAATATGCCTGCCAGACGGATTCTCTATACTCGGTGTCAGATGTTAACTGACTGTGAATATGCCTGCCAGACGGATTCTCTATACTCGGTGTCAGATGTTAACTGACTGTGAATATGCCTGCCAGACGGATTCTCTATACTCGGTGTCAGATGTTAACTGACTGTGAATATGCCTGCCAGACGTATTCTCTATACTCGGTGTCAGATGTTAACTGACTGTGAATATGCCTGCCAGACGGATTCTCTATACTCGGTGTCAGATGTTAACTGACTGTGAATATGCCTGCCAGACGGATTCTCTATACTCGGTGTCAGATGTTAACTGACTGTGAATATGCCTGCCAGACGGATTCTCTATACTCGGTGTCAGATGTTAACTGACTGTGAATATGCCTGCCAGACGGATTCTCTATACTCGGTGTCAGATGTTAACTGACTGTGAATATGCCTGCCAGACGGATTCTCTATACTCGGTGTCAGATGTTAACTGACTGTGAATATGCCTGCCAGACGGATTCTCTATACTCGGTGTCTGATGTTAACTGACTGTGAATATGCCTGCCAGACGTATTCTCTATATTCGAGTGTCTGAGTGTGACCGGCTGTAAATATACCTGGCCAGACGGAATCTTTATGCTCGAGTGTCAGATGTTAACCGACTGTAAATATGCCTACAGACGGAATCTCTATGCTCGAGAGTCTGAGTGTGACCGACTGTAATATCCACAACATTACAGAAACATTTATTATGTTCACACTCTTTTTAGGCGGCCTTGTAGCAACCCTTTAAAGGTACACTGTCCGTATGTAAGCAGATATGAGCATAGCCAAGTCACTGTCGGATTTTTAGCTCTACTGGCCAAGGGCCAGCAGAGCTTATGGGATAGTGTGTTGTCAGTCTTCCGTCGTCCGTCGTCCGTCCGTCCGTTAACTTTTCTTCAAACGACTTCTCCTCAGAAACCGCTTGGCTAATTTTGACCAAACTTCACGTGAATGATCCTTAGATGAATGCTTTTTAGATTTATTAAAATTAGGTCAGCGCTACATCCAAGATGGCTACCATTACCATATATAATCGAAACCTTAAAAAATCTTCTTCTCCAGAACCGCTGGACAGATTTCAACAGTTTTTCTTTCAAAAATGATCGCCAACGCCTAGACTATCAAGTTTGTTCAAATAAAGTCCACGGGGTCAAAAATGGCCGTGCCTCGGGGGTCCAAAGTTTGTATATTGAGGTTTTGCATGTTTTTCATATAGACATATAGGAAAAAACTTTAAAAAATCTTCTTCTCTGAAACCACAAGGCACAGAGCTCTCATGTATTACATGTAGCATCAGCTTATCGTCCTCTACTAAGTTTGTTCAAATGGTGACCCTGGGGTCAAATGTGTCCCCGCCCCGGGGGTCACAGTTTTACATAGACTTATATAGGACTTTTTTTTAAAAAATCTTCTTCTCGGAAACTACAACAGCCAGAGGTTTGATATTTTGCATTTACTATAAGCTTATGGTCCTTTACCAAGTTTGTTCAAATGGTGACCCTCGGGTCACATTTGGCCCCGCCCCAAGGGTCACATGTTTTACATAGACATGTATAGGGAAAAACTTAAAAAAACTTCTTCTCTGAAACTGCAAGAGCAAGAGGTCTAATATTTTGCATTTGCTATAAGCTTGTGGTCCTCTACCAAGTTTGTTCAAATGGTGACCCAGGGGTCACATTTGGCCCCACCCCGGGGGTCACAGTTTTACATAGGCTTGTATAGGGAACAACTGAAAAAAATCTTCTTCTCTGGAATCACATGGCACAGAGCTCTCATGTATTACATGTAGCATCAGCTTATGGTCCTCTACTAAGTTTGTTCAAATGGTGACCCTGGGGTCAAATTTGTCCCCGCCCCGAGGGTCACAGTTTTACATACTTATATAGGATTATTTTTTTAAAAATCTTCTTCTCGTAAACTACAAGAGCCAGAGGTTTGATATTTAACATTTATTATAAGCTTATGGTCCTTTACCAAGTTTGTTCAAATGGTGACCCTGTGGTCACATTTGGCCCCGCCCCAAGGGTCACATGTTCTACATAGACATGTATAGGGAAAAACTTTAAAAAATCTTCTTCTCTGAAACTGCAAGAGCCAGAGGTTTAATATTTTGCTGTTGCTATAAGCTTATGGTCCTTTACCAATTTTGTCCAAATGGTGACCCTGGGGTCACATCTGGCCCCGCCCCGGGGGTCACAGTTTTACATATATGCTTGTATAGGGAAAAACTGAAAAATATCTTCTTCTCTGGAACTGCAAGAGCCAGAGGTTTAATATTTTGCATTTGCTATAAGCTTATGGTCCTTTACCAAGTTTGTTCAAATGGTGAACCTCGGGTCACATTTGACCCCGCCCCAAGGGTCACATGTTTTACATAGACATGTATAGGGAAAAACTTAAGAAGTCTTCTTCTCTGAAACTGCAAGAGCCAGAGGTTTCATATTTTGCATTTGGTCTTCTACCAAGTTTATTCAAATGGTGACCCATTGGTCTCATTTGGCCCCACCCTTGGGGTCACAGTTTTACTTAGGCTTGTATAGGCAAAAACTGAAAAAAATCTTCTTCTCTGGAACCACATGGCACAGAGCTCTCATGTATTACATGTAGCATCAGCTTATGGTCCTCTACCAAGTTTATTCAAATGGTGTCCCTGGTGTCAAATTTGGACGCGCCCCGGGGGTAACAGGTTGTGTTTTTTTAAAAATTAATATATATATTTTTTTTTTTAATTTGATTTATTTTTTATTGATTTTTTCAATTTCAATTTTTTTTTTAATTGTTTCCATTTTTTTTTTTTTTTTTTGATTTTTATTTTTTTCCTTTTTTTTTTTATTTTTTTTTTGGATTGATTTGAATTTATTTTTTTTTGATTTTTTTTTCATTATCTTTTTAATTACTTGACACTTACTTTAACATTTCTTGTCGTCGCTACTCATCCTAAATGCCTTGTTGAATTTCGACGAAACTTGGCAAGAAGCATCGGATCGGTAAGATGTCTAGTTGTGCATATCACGCTTTTGTTCCAGTTTGCTGAATTTTGACGGAGTTATGGCCCTTTGACATTTTTATTTTAAATTTCTTGTCGGCGCTTCTCCTCTTAAACGGCTACGAAATTTGGCAGGAAGCCACAGTATGATGTCTAGTTGTGCAAAGCGCGGTATATCAATGAAATCTTGTTAGTAATAACAGAGTTATGGCCCTTGATTTGTTGAAAAATGCTATATTGTATTTTCCTTTGTTAAATCTATAGGAGAAGTGAGCTATATCTATCTAAATCTATAAGAGCTGTTTTAGCCAGTAGAGCGTCCACAGGCCCTCTTGGGCCTCTTGTTATTCAGTGAAATGTATACATGAAAACATGAATTGAATTGGATTTTATAGCCGCACCAACAGCTAAGGTCATATGGCGACTTTCCAGCTTCCATTGGTGGAGGAAGACCCCAGGTGCCCCTCCGGGCAATTTTCGTGCACTGGCGGGCACCTGGGTAGAACCACCGACGTTCCGCAAGCCAGCTGGATAGCTTCCTCACAGAGCATTGACCCAGATAAGTCTGTAGTAAAACATTCGTGAGTTTTTTTTGTTTTTTTTTAAAAAGGTTTATTATTTTTAAACAATGTGGGACCCACATTAGTTACGTTTTCTGCTGATCACGTGGCATCCGTTAGCGCATTAGGTTTTCTATATAGTAGGTCTTACTTAATATATCGAGGGCTCAGCGCAAAGCTATTCTATCTCCTTCTTTATTCATATGTATTTAGAATAGTTTTTCGCTGAGCCCTCGATATCTGACACGTTTAGCTCAGTTGGGAGCGAGCTCGACTGTAACCATGTTTGATTATTATTACTTGCGCGTGTAATTTTAGTGTGGGTTACGAGTTCAAAACAGGAAGTGGTACTTTTTTTTTTCGTTCCGCTTTCGAATTCCGTCAAACAATCTTGATTTTATTTAGTAAATATTCAATAATGGTTTGTGTGTTATCTTTGTCAACCTAATTATTTTGTGTTTTATTAGCTAAAAGTTACGAATTGTCCCTTTAATGGTCACACGTCACTATTGATGTATGGTATCGAGCTTTCAGATAAGTTAATTGATTTAGTCATTTTCACTGTCAGTTTTACCTTAAAGCTGCATGTAAATATGAACATAAAGTCATGTCATAACAATCGATGTACTAGTGTAAACAGCAGAGGGTGTTCTCTTCGTTTGGTGTTAATCTCTCGAGAAGTGAGAAAACTTTTTTTTCCCGTGAGTGCGTAGTACGAATCCAACTAGTGTAGGCTATCGTTTATATTTGAATGGTATGGAAGTTAATGCAAGCGACGCGAAGATTTTCACAAAATTCGTTCTAATAAATCTCGGACCGTTTCAGCAATGAGAGATATAGTGATAAGCGCGAGTTATTGTCCTTGATTATGTAACAATATAAGATTAAACGGGATAACTGCTCAAAAAGTAGTTCCTACCTAATCAGTCCTTCGGATGAGGCTTTAACCCGAGGTATGCTCGCTAAAAATGCCCAGTGCAATACAGCGAGGAGAAATAAAAGCTTACACAATGGTAAAAAATAAAGCAAGTGGTATAGTTGTATTTGTTTTATCCATGGACATTTTATGAAAAATAAAGGAGATATGACCTATTGAAAATGTGCATAGAAACATAAATGGAGGCGGCCATCTTGGAACGATGACGTAATCGCGCCATTTTACCATATAAGGCATATTGACCAAATGTATTTTTAAGCTACGAAAATCACTGCAAATGAAAAATAAGCATACAATTTATACAGCTTACATTTGTGTTTTTATTTTTAATCAATTTGCAGTGCATTTTTCTTGCTTTAAAATATATTTTATCAATATGCCATATATGGTAAAAAGGCGCGATGACGTCATCGTTCCAAGATCGCCGCCTCCATATATGTTCTTTACAAATGTTCAATAGGTCATATCTCCTTTATTTGTTAATGGCATTTTGATCATTCTTTCAGCTTTTTTTCAAGACTTTCAGAGCCCTTTTAAATAAACCTTGTTTGAAAATAGTGCATCAACCCCTTTAAACATGACTTCGAAGTCATACAATCATTCAATATGTTGTCATGAAACTTGCTAAAAACTTGCAAAAAATTGTGTTGTGATTTAATATAAACAACATTCTAATATCACTGCTGTGCACGTTTCCGTGGAAATACGGTAGAACATGTGTCAAATATGGAGTTGATGGGGAGCATTGTCATAAAACCCTTCATCCGAGATGTCGTGTTGCGTCTTTTGCGTTATAGAATTTTCTAATATCGACATTTGTTAGGGTAAATCTTCAGTACAATTAATTTTTCAAAACCGAATATGTTCTTAAATGTGTCCATAATAAGCTAACGTAAACTATGTGATTCTCGAGTTGGAGTAAACTATGTGATTCTCGAGTTGGAGGAGTAAACTATGTCATTCTCGAGTTGGAGGAGTAAACTATGTAATTCTCGAGTTGGAGTAAACTATGTGATTCTCGAGTTGGAGGAGTAAACTATGTCATTCTCGAGTTGGAGTAAACTATGTCATTCTCGAGTTGGAGTAAACTATGTCATTATCGAGTTGGAGTAAACTATGTCATTCTCGAGTTGGAGTAAACTATGTCATTCTCGAGTTGAGGTAAACTATGTGATTCTCGAGTTGGAGTAAACTATGTCATTCTCGAGTTGGAGTAAACTATGTCATTCTCGAGTTGGAGTAAATACATGTATGTCATTCTCGAGTTCGAACTTGTCCGAACTTTCATTGATATTAACAATCTGTTAAAGTTTGGTAAAGATCGGATGAAAAATGGAGGCCCTATCGTCTTAACGAGGCAACATATAGCATTTTTAACTAAATCAAAGGCCATAACTCCGCTGGAGTAAACTATATCATTCTCGAGTTGGAGTAAACTATGTGATTCTCGAGTTGGAGTAAACTATATCATTCTCGAGTTGGAGGAGTAAACTATGTCATTCTCGAGTTGGAGTAAACTATGTGATTCTCGAGTTGGAGTAAACTATGTGATTCTCGAGTTGGAGTAAACTATGTCAGTAATTCTCGAGTTGGAGTAAACTATGTGATTCTCGAGTTGGAGTAAACTATGTGATTCTCGAGTTGGAGTAAACTATGTCATTCTCGAGTTGGAGTAAACTATGTCATTCTCGGGTTGGAGTAAACTATGTCATTCTCGGGTTGGAGTCATCGTTTACCCCCAGAAAATGTGAACCTCTCTCTCCACCTTTATGTGAGGCGCTATGCTGCAACAGACATACACTGTTCAGATTCATGTTTTAGCCAAAGCATTTCCAGCCTGTACATGAATGCTTTCGAATGTACTTACATAAATCATATATCATTGGAACTGGAATTGTTAGTGGTAGATAAAAAAATACCTCAGTTTTGAAAATCGGTTGAGAAATAAATATTTTAAAACCAAACCATTTTTGATAGATTTTTTTTACCCCATGTCAACTCATCTTTCCTGATGAAGAAAAAAATCAGAAAGTCTAAAATAACCTGGGCTGGCTTCAATAGTTTGCGAAAAACGTTTCGGGGTATCTTAATTTTGATTTATTCAACACATTTAAACCATTTTTGGATAGAAATTCTAAAGAAAAAAATAATGAAGCAGATTTTTGCATCATGTCTAATTAAAACTGCTTTCGCATGTGAAATTTGAAAAGTAGTAAAATATTTTTGTTTATCGCTAAAATGTCTGTCAGTGATATATAATTTATTTATTAATTACTTAAAATGTGTCTGAAAAGTTTAAAAACAATAAATAAAATAAAGTGACGGAATCAAGCGCCAAAAACAGTAGTAGATCTACACACTTGTTTCTGCATGTCAATAAGATTGTTCGCGGTAAAAAGACCACCAGAACGTATAGGATCAAACAATGACACATAAATAACCTTCTTAATATATTTGTATTAGTTTAAAAGTGTTTAAAAGTGGTATGTGTGGCTTTCTTACATAACAACAGTTGAATACAGCTCTAGTCTTGACAATCAGTATGAAGACTTGTGCTTTCCTGCCAACTCGTACCGGGACCTATATTCCATTGTCACCCCAGCACTAGAGCCTCTTGATCTGTAGTTAATTTAATAATATTTTATTGCAGGTATGTTACAATACATCAATTCAACATCACAATATTCATAGAAACATATGCAAATGGATTGAACTACAAGTTATTACAACATTAGTTGATCTGTAGTTAGGGTTAGGGTTAAGGTTAGGGTTAGGGTTAGGGTTAGGGTTACGGAGTTTTAACAAAACACGCATAGTCGAGATAAATGTGGATATGTAGATCTATACTTACGGCTTTGAAATATTAGAATTTTTAATTTTAGCTTTATCTAAAGGCGCAAGAGAAGGTTCTGGGTCCATTCTGCATATTTTTTATACCGTATGTCTTGGCGTTGTCCGTCCGTCTGACCGTTTGTCTGTATGTTCGTTTACTTTTACCTGGCAACTGATTGTGGCTAATACCTTCAAAGTATAAGATCAACAACAATGACACGTTGCACACATAACCCAATGAATACATCTTATAAAGACCCATAACTCTCTGACTCCCTTTGAAATAAAATTTAGTTGTACCTTATACGAAAAAGATACTTTGGAAAAATTACAATATGAAGCAGCCCGCATAGTTACTGGACTGACTCGTTCTGTATCCATACATCATTTATTAGCTGAAATAGGATGGATTTCTCTTTCCGATAGGAGAAAACTGCAAAAGCTTATTACAGTATACAAAGTTAAATATGGAACAACTCCAAACTATATCTCAAATCTGTTCCCACAATTGGTAGGACAAGTGAGCTCTTACAACCTTCGAAATAGTGATAATTATGCCACTACTGTTCGTAGAACTGAACTATTTAATAACTCGTTTGTACCTTCATCTCTTAATCTCTGGAACAACTTACCAATAGATATACGTAATTCAGAATCTATATCGATATTCAATAGGAAACTTTTAAGTTTTGTTTTTCCAAGCTCAAAAGTTCCTACACACTACTTAACTGGCCAACGAGTATTTGCTGTTTTACATGCCAGAATACGAAATTATTGCAGTAACCTTAATAATGATCTTTATTTAAACCATTTACGAGAATCATACAATTGCGATTGTGGTTCTGCAGTAGAAGACGCTGAACACTTTTTTTTTCAACTGTATTTTATTTCGTACCCAACGGCTTCGTTTGTTTCAGTCAACTCGTACATTTCACCCATTAAATTTAAATACAATACTTTTTGGTCGCGAACACTTGTCGGATGACGATAATCAAATTCTCTTCGAAGCAGTGCAAATGTACATAAGAGAAACACAGAGGTTTGCCTAGATTTAGATTTACTTTTGCAACTCATGCTGATTGACTCTCTTCTTTCGAACTTGACACAATCTCTATACTTCTTCTTTTTTTCCTTTTTTCTTCACTAGTTCCTAGTTTTTCTTTCTCACTACCTTTTCTCTATTCATGATATTATGTGCAAGTTATGTATATTTACCTATGTAATTGTCTAACTTTGTGTGTATACTATTTTGTCGGGAAGGGCATTAACTAATGTTGTAAGAACTTGTAGCCCAACCCTTTTGCGATTATATATTGGCAATAAAATATGTTTAAATTGAAATAAAATTTAACCTTGGACTTAACCTTGCTTTTTACAAGTGACTGTGGCTAATACCTTTCAAAGTATTGGGAGTACAACAAAGAAACTTTGCACACATCTTCAACATAATACAATGAATACATCTTATAAAGGCCCATAACTCTCTGATTCATATGCTTTTAATTATTATTCTCCTTTGAAAAAAGGTTTAACCTGAAACTTAACCTTGCCTTTTACAAGTGATTGTGCCTAATAACTTTCAAAGTATTAGGTCTACAACAATGAAACGGTCTACAGCAATGAAACTTCGGGGGTATATGTCCCGCTTGGCGGTTACCTTGTTATATGTTTGATGTTAATGGATGGTGAGGCGGAAAGTTCATGGATCGGCGTCCGTCGTCCGTCTGTCCGTCTGTCTGTGTGTTTGTTTGTCCGTAGTCTTTTATTGTAGCGATTACTCTTGTTAAACTACTGGATGGATTTTCATGAAACTTTTACAGGAATGTTGCCCATAATGTCTAGTTGATCCTAGCAAACATTCACGTTGATGTGAAATCCAAAATGGCCGACAAAGCTAAAATATATTTTAAAAAACAAACAAGTGTGTTGCGACTACTTCTTGAAAACTTTAAGTGATACTGATATGGGACTTTTTCTAAAATGATCAGCATGGCATGATGTTAGTCTTTATCGAAAAAAAATATTTTGATATAACTTTAAACATGGCATCTTTGTTTATATAGAGTTATATAGTACAATCGTGTAGCGACTACTCCTCTGAAAACTATGCTTAATTTTATTAAAAGTGCAAGTTTTGTTTTTTTTGTGTTTGTTTTTAATAAAATGTCTCCAAGATCAAGTGCTTAATCCCGATTTTATTTCTTTCAATACATAAATTTGATCGGTCACCAGATTTATAGGGAATGTGGAGAATTTCTAACTTGTACATAACTCTAAAATCGATCTTGAAAATAAACTCAAAATAAAAAAAACTGCCTGATAAATTTTCATGAAACTTCACAGGAATGTTGCTCTTGGTATCTAGTTGATTCTAATAAAAATAGGTCGGCCGGAAATTTAAGATGGCCGCCACGGCTAAAAATATATTTTAAAAACACAATTGTATGGAGACTACTTCTCAAAAACCATTTGTGATATTGATTTGGAACTTCTACCAAAATGACTGGCACGACATGCAGTTGGTCCTAACCAAAATTCAGTTCGATTCGACGTCAGATATGGCTGCCAGCGACCTTCTTTGTTAGGGTTATATAGAAAAGACTTGTGGAGACTACTCCCCTGAAACTACCTGGTGGATTTTACAGGAATGTTGCTCTTGATGGCTGGTTGGTCCTACGTAAACTTCAGGTCGGCCTGATCTTCAAGATGGCCACCACAGCAAAAAAATAGATTTTACAAGTACAACTTTGTGGTAACCATGTGTTATTGACTTGGTACCTTTACCAGAATGGCTGTCATAGCACAAAGTCGGTCCTAATTTTTTTTTTAGAAGTGATCAAACTTCAATATTTTCACTCATGCTTCGCATTCGTAAATATATATATAAAGTTTTCTAACTTCTCGATGAAATAAAATCTGTTATTCACGCCAAAACAACAAATATCCTCTATTTATTGCATTTTGCCTGTCGCTTTAACATTAACCGTGAGAATTGGATCATAGTCATTAGACAGCGCATACAAGCAATACATATATATCGAGGTGGGATAAGTTAACAGTGTACCAGTGGGGGGAAATGCAAGTCAGTTAATAGCTGTGAGAATCATAGCTCTTATGGTTGTATATGCTAGGTACAGAATATATCCAAGTGCTGTAGGCACTGATGAGCGGTGCTTTTTGTAAGTGTTGGAATGGATGGGAAATGGAAGTGCTGTAAATATAACTTCCATGGTTTGTTTTTTTCCATTCAGTGATGTTTCAGATGATTGATATTCATTACCAATTTCATATTTAAACATATTTTAGCTAACTCATATGGCCCGAATTAGCTTCCGTAGATTTCTTTCTGAGCAAGCTTGACTTTATTTAGGGCATCAAATGAATAAGCGGCCTTTTGTTTACGAGGCGAGTGTTCGCCGTCGTTTCTCAATTGTTAATATTCTTCTCTGTTTGCTTCATTAACATTGCATAAGTTTCAGACAGACTGCAATTGTTATCTCATTTGTTAATCAGATTGAATCAGTACTTAACGATTATCACGTGACATTGAATAGTTCAATATTGCCGTTTCCTCGAGAAGACAGCGCTGTGTCGTGTACTGTCAAATAGTTCCATTGCATGTCTTGTTAAATAGTCCATTTACAGCGCCTTGTTGTGTGTTGTCAAAGAGTTCATTTACAGCGCCGTGTTGTGTGTTGTCAAAGAGTTCATTTACAGCGCAGTGTTGTGTGTTGTCAAAGAGTTCATTTACAGTGCCGTGCTGTGTGTTGTCAAAGAGTTCATTTACAGCGCCGTGTTGTGTGTTGTCAAAGAGTTCATTTACAGCGCCGTGTTGTGTGTTGTCAAAGAGTTCATTTACAGCGCCGTGCTGTGTGTTGTCAAAGAGTTCATTTACAGCGCCGTGTTGTGTGTTGTCAAAGAGTTCATTTACAGCGCCGTGATGTGTGTTGTCAAAGAGTTCATTTACAGCGCGTGTTGTGTGTTGTCAAAGAGTCATTTACAGCGCCGTGCTGTGTGTTGTCAAAGAGTTCATTTACAGCGCCGTGCTGTGTGTTGTCAAAAAGTTCATTTACATCGCCGTGCTGTTTGTTGTCAAAGAGTGCATTTACAGCGCCGTGCTGTGTGTTGTCAAAGAGTTCATTTACAACGCCGTGTTGTGTGTTGTCAAAGAGTTCATTTACAGCGCCGTGTTGTGTGTTGTCAAAGAGTTCATTTACAGCGCCGTGCTGTGTGTTGTCAAAGAACTCATTTACAGCGCCGTGCTGTGTGTTGTCAAATAGTTCACTTACAGCGCCGTGTTGTGTGTTGTCAAAGAATTCATTTACAGCGGCGTGTTGTCAAATAATTAATGTACAGCGGCGTGTTGTGTGTTGTCAAAGAGTTCATTTACAGCGCCGTGTTGTATGTAGTCAAATAGTTAATTTACAGCGCCGTGTTGTGTGTTGTCAAATAGTTCATGTACAACGCCTCGTTGTGTGTTGTCAAATAGTTAATTTACAGCGCCGTGTTGTGTGTTGTCAAATAGTTCATGTACAACGCCTCGTTGTGTGTTGTCAAATAGTTCATTTACAGCGCCGTGCTTTGCGTTGTCAAAGAGTTCATTTACAGCGCCGTGCTGTTTGTTCTCAAAGAGTGCATTTACAGCGCCGTGCTGTGTGTTGTCAAAGAGTTCATTTACAACGCCGTGTTGTGTGTTGTCAAAGAGTTCATTTACAGCGCCGTGTTGTGTGTTGTCAAAGAGTTCATTTACAGCGCCGTGCTGTGTGTTGTCAAAGAGTTCATTTACAGCGCCGTGCTGTGTGTTGTCAAATAGTTCACTTACAGCGCCGTGTTGTGTGTTGTCAAAGAATTCATTTACAGCGGCGTGTTGTCAAATAATTAATGTACAGCGGCGTGTTGTGTGTTGTCAAAGAGTTCATTTACAGCGCCGTGTTGTATGTAGTCAAATAGTTAATTTACAGCGCCGTGTTGTGTGTTGTCAAATGGTTCATGTACAACGCCTCGTTGTGTGTTGTCAAATAGTTAATTTACAGCGCCGTGTTGTGTGTTGTCAAATAGTTCATGTACAACGCCTCGTTGTGTGTTGTCAAATAGTTCATTTACAGCGCCGTGCTTTGCGTTGTCAAAGAGTTCATTTACAGCGCCGTGCTGTGTGTTGTCAAATAATTAATTTACAGCGCCGTGTTGTGTGTTGTCAAAAAGTTCATTTACAGCGCCGTGTTGTGTGTTGTCAAATAGTTAATTTATAGCGCCGTGTTGTGTGTTGTCAAATAGTTCATGTACAACGCCTCGTTGTGTGTTGTCAACGAGTTCATTTACAGAGCCATGTCGTGTGTTGTCATAAGTTCATTTACAGCACCATGTCGTGTATTGTCAAATAGTTCATTTTATTTTCAGCGCCATGCAAGACAAAATAATGACGCTAGCAAAAACAAAATACCGATTGACTTGATTTACCGATTAATACATGCCATTTCGTCAACAGTCCATAATACAGATATAAAGTAGCGCAACTAGCGCATAATAGACATAAGTATATGGTGGTGCCACATTAAGTATATGGTGGTGCCACATTTATTCATCTAAATATTGGACAGTAATAAATGACTAGTTCGTAATCGTCCTTATACGACCTTTTTGTCCGATTTTTCATTTATTGCAACAGTTCTTCACGCCGTTTTTGCATTAACAGGCTGAATATGAAATACGAAATCCGTTTTACGGAGCACCATCACACTGCCCCTGTTATTAGTCTAGTAATATGAATAAATATAAACTTTTACTCAGGACTAATTACAACAGAACATGTTATTATTGTGCCTTAATGTATAGACATAGTTTGATCTCAAATAGAAAATAGAGCAAAATCGAAGCTCTTTAGTTGGTTTATTTTGTAAATTTCGTCTAAAGAACATTTCCGAATACTTGTCTAATTTCGTTTTGTAAATATGAACAAAATCAATCTGATTAGCATGTATATGTTGTACTTCTGTTTTCAATCAATGAACTTAGTCTGGAAGATATTTAAACGCGACATTGGGTCAAATTAGATTGAATTTACGAACCTTATAACACACGTATCTATATATTTGTGAACTCATGGGCAGAATGCCTACTGTTTGAAAATAAAAGATATATATATACATGTATATCAATTAAAGGGCTTTTCCTCTAGAATGGGCCTACATTACATTGGTCTTTCATTATTGCGAAATAGGACTGTGAAACAGAAGATATTTAGCGCAATGGTTACATTTATGTAAACACAAAAATACGCTATAATATTGCATGTTGTTAAATTGCTCATCAACATATTAAAGGTTATTTAGAGCCGCCTTAAGGAGAGGGAAAGAATATATAGGAATCCTGAATATATTTCTTTAACATGCTATGAAGCCACACGACTGAGCGGTTTACGTCACCCTCCAAAGGACGAGGCTAAGCGAACTTTTCTTTCTCAAGAACACACCGACGATCCTCAGTGGCCCCGGTAGGTCTTGAATCCGATTCCTCCGTATTTCAAATCCATAGCGCTTTCCACTGGGCCACACCTGTCCCTAGATAAACCAAACACATACTGAACATCTCGAAACTGTACAATTCATTGAGTGCGCCAACAATTCAAATAGATCTAAAAACCTTACTCAGAACACTTGTCTTGCGACTAGGAGGTCTTCATAAGGAAAATAGTTTCTTGGGAGGTTTATGTTTACGTGAAGTTCTTGAAAATGTATATGCCAATAATACAGTCAGTCATAAACTACTCAACTTTTATAATCGGTCACCCATGGTTTTTGAAAATAACACGAATACTAAAAACTGGAAATCACCGAAACACATATCAATATTGTATTAAGTTTATCAACAAGGTTTTAGTCCAATCAAGGCAAATACATTGTATCAGTCGCTAGCGATATTTGTTAAACGACGTGTAAAATTTCAAATGAAAACATGAATTATTAAAAAATATATAATTCTTTGAAAAATGACCTATTATAAAAGTTGAATAGTGTATGCTTAGCGGAGTAGCCGTATCAATAGCCATTCGTACGCACCTAGTCACCGTACGGCTAATGGTTAGTACTCCAAGGATCGTGCATTGTATCCCAGCCAGGACCGAATTTGGATTAATTCTCTTAATACTTAAACAATAATTTCACACCTGACTAGTCTTTCGGATGAGATTTAAAACCGAGGTAATGTTCACTAAAATGTCCAGTGCAATACAGGGTGGAAAACTAAATGCTTATACACACGGGCACTTGCTTGTAGAAGCCGTGCTCTTTTCAATTATATTCAGTATATATGACGTTTCGCTACTTGAATTCACATGCATGCAATGGAATCTGAGTTGAACCTGAGACTATCATGTCAAACGAATATTTTGATAAATCTATAAGATATAAATCATGAGTGAACCGGGATGTCAAGAAGCAAATAAGTCGAGCGATCGGTATCAACCGGAAGAAAATGGAGAGAACTGTAACTAATGTTGTAATAACTTGTAGTTCAATCCATTTGCATATGTTTCTATGCATATTGTGATGTTGAATTGATGTATTGTAACATATCTGCAATAAAATATTATTAAACTAACCGGAAGAACTATTGATTGAACTTCTAGAAGGAAATAAAGGTATTCAAGATGTCCGCTCACTCTAAAATTATGATCAGGTGAATGCCAAACTGAGCCAATATAAATCCTCTGCTTCAAACTCTAGAACCTCACAACTCTGACTACAATATCTGAACATGGTGGAAAGATTGCTTGCCTCGGTCACCCGGCCCGCTTCTGATTTCTTCGTTACGCTATGCTACACGGATCCAGAACCAGGGCCTATGCATGATTAGGCTGGGACCCAACCTCTCGTATCGTGCAAAAAAACACTTTTGGTTTACCCGGAAAGATATACTCGTGATTTGTTGCATATCAATAGCAGAAACTGTACTCTATACAAAACCACTGTATGGATTAATGGTATTCTTTGCATTTCGTAACACCAACGTATTTTCTACGGAAGCCCATAAGTGATAAAAAAATATTGATATTCAAAGAAAAAAGGTGTTCAAGTTTATATTTTAGCGATATGATTTTGTTTTGTACATAAATAAGACATATGCACGCCTAATTATATTCTGTTTACGCCGAATGCAATTTTCAATTATTTATTTTTAAATCAAAAGCAGTTTAAGGATTGACGATGGCGGGCAGATGGAGGGACGGGCATACACCTTTTGGCTAAAGCTTTCATGCACGTTGTTAATAACTTCTGTAAATTGTTTTCGGTTAAAACCAACTTTACTGTAAAATGTTATATCGTTAAGATGTCACTTTTTTACGAGCAAGACCGATTTTCTCCTTTTTAGAATAGAGTTATGACCCCTGAGCTACTAAACAAAAATGCACATTTTGGGTAAAGCTGAGGTGCAAGGTTTCTTTATCTTATTTTGGATTTTAACTAAAATTGCTGTGAAGCCTTATATCAAACAGACATCACTTCCTTACGATCAATGTGTACCTTTGCCTTTTCTAAATAGAGTTGTTGCCCCTGATTATCTACGAAAATACCTTTTTGTGTTGAGTTTATGTTAATTAATCAAGTTTTGTTGAAAATTAAACTACATTTTGGGTGGAAATTTTATATACAAATAGGATAACAGTATATGTTAATAATATTTATGATACATCAAATTGTTTTGCCATTTTGGAATAGAGGTATGGCCCTAAATTTACTTAGAAAATATGGTTATTGCAACAACTATCTTGAATTGTGTAGGGTTTAAACCATATCGTTTAGTGTGAAGTCTTAATAACATTAACATACTGGCAGATATTTAGAATCCGTTCGATGGTAGCTTTTAGATTTCTTAATACAGTTATGGACCTTTAATTTACCTTGAAAATAGAAAAGAAGTTACTGCAATTACTGTCTTATTAAATTGTAAACTTCCAAATTGGTTCACTATTTTGTCACAGACGTTTGATTGTATTTATCAGAAAAATAACGGGGTTTTTATTGACTAGTTTCGTTGAAAGGCGATTGAGCGACGTCATTGTTTGGGTATGACGTCTGACAGAGTTTCTCCAAAACATCTTGAATACTATCTAAATGATTTATTTGAAATTTGCACTTTTGTTAAATATGATCATTAACTGTCTAACCAACATTGGTGTTTCTGTGACCTTGAGTTTCAATTCTAGGTTCTAATTGATTGAACAGGCAACTTCTTGTTAAGAAGTTTGTCAACGTTTCTCAAACACATCATGAACTTGAATATTTTCCTACGGTTTGTATCGCCTTGATCCATGGGACGCAATGTATTAAATAGTGTAATAGAATCATGTTTACAGTTTAAAACTATAAGTATCACTAAATGTGATCCATATCCTATTTCGAGTCAGAAACAAATTATGGTATAAAAGTCGAGAAGGAAATATAACATTCACAGAACACAATCAATCAACCAAACACACGTATTTGAAACAAACACCAGTCACAAGGATAGAAAAGAGCAAAGTATGCGAAATGGCAAACTCAAACGGTTGAAAGATGGGTACCTCCTTGGAATGGTCAGTGACTAAATGGGTACCTCCTTGGAATGGTCAGTGACATAAAGGCTCTAGAGTACACCATACCGCACTCTTATCCTATTTTCATTCCAATAAAATTCGACCAGCCAGGCTATAACCCCTTACAAACTAGGAAGTATGAATAGTAATTAGTAGGCAATATAAGTATAACACAAAATGATCATGTATATATGAAAGCCACAAAGCAAATACTTGTCAGAAGCCAGGACAAAAAAAGAATGATGACGATCAGACAATATTAAATCAAAAATTAGGCCTATTTAGGTAGAAGCACATGCATTCATTCCGATATATAGTATTGAAGGATAGATAGAGAGCAGAAGAAGGCCCTTTACTATATACATATACTATAACTATATTCTTTCTAGCCTTCTATATTATATATCGTAATAAATTCATGTGAGTAGAAGTTATCATTGGGTTCAAAATCAGTCGGTTCATCGCAACATTAATTGTAAAGCATTGTGGCGAACTGTAAATGGGTCAACATCTAAACATGCAGTGCATTGCATAATGATAGGGTCATATCCTATTTTGTTATATTTGTAAACAAGTTTAACACAGATTGTATGAATGTGATAATGACCAATAATCTTAAAAAATCTGTACATGTTGTGACAATACTTTAAGTAAATCAGGGTTATGGTAATAAACTTTCGCAAAGGTTTGTCCGGATATAAAACTCAATGAAGCACTATTAAAGCTGGAGTAGATGAAAAGCAAAACAAACTTTCAACTATGTACGGTATTCCTAATTTACAAAAACAGCCTAATAAAGCACAATGTCTTCCTATTTCTAGTGTCTGCACCACTACAGACATCTCCAAAGGTATAACGTCCTGTCTTACTGCCGCTGTAGATCACGTGACACAATATTGAGCTAAAGCTTATGCTAACTTTTGGATTAATATATTTTGGTCGTTATTACTTTCTTGAAAACGAATGCAGTAAACGTCACGCAAACCTTTTCAAATATAAGCTTATTGCTCTTATTCAATATTTATTTTAGTGAATAAACACTAATGTTTGCTCAGCATTATACTGCGGTAGAATAAAATGTATTCTTTGGCATATCACTCCGCCATTAAAACAATCAAAATGGACTCTACCATTGCGTTTTCCATAGGGTTGCATTAATTGGTTTGTTCTTACCATCACTTTCTAAAATTTCATAGCTCTAAACAGCCTACCTAAAATTAAAATACTAACCTAAATTCATCAAAAATGTCCAAAGTAAGCGGAGTTCCGTTCGATTGTTTACCACTCAGCACCACCCCCATGACATTAATTGTATCAGGTCGCGGAGATGATTTCTGATAACCATTTTGATATTTTAGCTATGGTCATGTGACAAATTATGACGTAATCGCAGATTTTTTTCTAAGACGTTGACAGAGTCACATGGTGATCCTGGTAAAGATTGGGTAATGATCACTGTTAAAAGGCTTTTCAAAGGAGGTTGTCACATTATTTTGCAACGCACTGCATGTTTAGTGGTTGACCCATTTACAGTTCTCCGCTTTGCTTTCCACTTGATTGTGCGATCGCCGGAAAGATTGTGGACCTATGAAAGGACGGTAACGTTCGATGGTTGTCTTTAATATTGTCTAGTCGTGCCCTTAACAGTGTCAAAATTGAAATGATATCTCTTGTCATAGAGTTGGCTTATTATTTCTCAGTTTCAATCGCGAGATGTAGATCGAGTAAAGAAGATATAGCAAATATGAGAAATATTAGCTTTTTGGAGGTGAAATTCTTTGGAAAGAAAGTATATGTAGTAAAGAAAAGAAAGGGTTGTAATTGTCCAATATATCATCCATATACACAGAGGTATAATAAAAGGCTTCAATTACATCTGCCTAAGCGTATCTAGTAAAAGACTAAAAACGAAACCTCTAACATAACAAAACAAAAACAAATCTGCAACAAGAGTTGCACATTTCGTTCTCATTTGGGATTCTAAGAATTTGTCTATAAACAGTAGTGTCATACTTAACTAGTTCCATATGTGTAAAAAATATTATCTTATATGAATATAAATGCTTCTAAAACAACAACATGACAAGTCCACATAGTGTAATTGTCCAAAACCCTTCAACTAAATATTAGTGAGAATCAGAACTCGTTTACTGTAGTTGTCGTGTACTCATTCTGAAATTTAAATATTTGCAAACATCAAGGGCGATAACTTTGTAAACCACTCCTCAATTGTTCTCATTGTCAAACAAAACCGAGACCTTAATAATATTACCCCAAAAAGCATGAAAAATCAAATGCTATTTATTACAAGCATCGTGAAAACAATCACGCTCCTAAGTCAGAGGACGATATCCTCTTTGTTCAATTAGAATATTACACAGTAATTGATGATATTTCAAAGGAAAGTAGGAAACAATCAGACGATGGAATTTTTCGACAATTTAGAGCAATAACTTCATACTCGTCTAACCTGTCTGAAATCCGTTTGATATAAAGTTACACGCCAAACTGTGTGAAAATCGAAACCAATTTATTTAATGTATTCTGTACGAAAGCTGAAATTTGCCTTTTTTGCAATAATCAAGGGCAATAACTCAGTAAGGCAGGTGTCAATTCTGCTCATTGTCATCTTGTCAAAGTTCATATTCATATAAAGTCTCACAATAAATAATGTGAAGATCGGAATCCGTTTACTTAAGTAATGTGTGTACTCAAGCTAAAATGTGTCTATTATTTCAATAACCAAGGGTAATAACTCTTTAAAGCAAGTGTCAGTTTTACTCAGTATTGAACTTGTCAAAGGTCTTGTAGGTATAAGGCCTAACACCATACAACATTTAGCGGAAATCGGAAACCGTTTACTGCAGTTATTGTGAACACAAGAAATTCGCATTATCCCTGGCACAGAACTAAACAATATTCATAAAAGGTCTATAACTCTTGTTAAAATTAGTAAAGTGTAACATAATCAGGTCTTGATTCTGTAGTTTGATATTTCATATACACATATAGGTTTCAAATACTGGAACTGTATTTGCCTAAAAGGACGTGTGCAAATTTCTTTATTTTTCTTTGAATGTTTGTTCAGCGATTTTCATATATTGGTTTGGTACGAATGGGTTACCGTAGAAATCGCGATGCTGTTACGAAATGCAAAGTATGCCAGAAGTCCATACAGTGGTTTCATATGTACAAGACCCCCATCTGTTAATATTTAAAAAATCAGGAGTATATCTTTCCGGGTAAACGTTTTCGTTTTTTTCAGGCTTGGGTCCCCGCCTAGATACGGTCTAGCTGGCCGAGACTAGAAAGATTGCTTACATTTATTAAAGTAGAGCGCATTGACTTTATCTCAAATCTGTTTAAGAATGTTGCCATAGTTGTCTACTGGTCAATCTCTACAGAAATTCTGCATATCCGTACCTTCAAAACATGTATCCGTTACAACACGACTGTCACGAAGGGTACATACATTTTATGGAAGGTTTTCATTAGTGCGTATACGTGATCGTTATTGGGCAGTTATGTCGACCAATCTCGTGACAGAGCAAGTGCTTGTGAGAAGTTCAAATTCAGTAGGTGTCCTCCTAACAAGGCGAAGGGTAAAGACAAAACTACAAAGGTCTGTCTGACTTCTCTAAACTCCAGGAGCAGGAACATGTACCAATGAAGATATGAAAGAATTCACTAGTGTGATCTTTACTTAGAGTGAAAAGCACTAAGAGAACAGTAAGTCAAGTAAGAAGACGCAATTTTACTTGCTGAAACTTATAAGGATATTTGACAAAAAGTTATAGAATCTATGTCTGGGTGTTTGCGTGCCCATTCAAGAAAAGTATTAAGCCGCGAATCTTGACATAACAGTATCTACAAAAGTAGATGTTAAGTGCATTCAGCTGATACATAATTTGTGTTTCAACGTCGTATGATACAAGAGACAGGATAAGCCAAGATGAGCTAGCTTCCCTTTTCATGTATTAGTTATGCACGCATCCACCATCTCCACTTGTTACAGTCGGTTTGATTCAGGTGGAAATATACCTTAATTTGCGAATGCAATGTTAAACTTTGTTGGCAAGCTAGCAACTACGCGAGGTACACATCAATCAAAGTATGTCTTAGCTGGTGGGTCGCTTCTTCAGCGAATACCATGGATTCGCATTTTTAACATATCGAACGATTTTCCAACACTAGCTCAGTTATAGGATTGTCCCGAAAAATGTAGTAGTTTCGACTCAGCTCAAGTTACATGATAATCAGCTAGGTGTCGGTATACCCAGCATGAGGTCAATAAAATGGTAATAAATCACCTAACATGCCAGCTAATGAGCTAAAACTTTGTCCATGCAGAGTTAAATGTTAGAAGTATATATCACTGCCTTATCTCTATTTGCAGATAGCATTTTGTTACACCAACTTATTTCTAATTTTTTAAATGTGCCTATCTGCTGTCAGATAATTGATGCTCTGCTGTGCGAAAATGGGTATTTTATTGCTCTAGGGTCAGTTAATTGCATGGATGAATTATAGAGATTCTCAATAAACAGAGATTCTCGGGACAGTCCTATACTTTAATTTATTAACAAGAATTTTGGAAAGCATGTTGAACCGGTAGTTTTGTTTGTTAGATATCCGGACCGTTCATCAACAAAAGATAATGCATATTTGTGAAGAAACAAGGATATTATTGGAATTACTGTAAATTTCACAGCAAATATGGATGCTCCCCGAAATGTATCCTCAACTTATCATATGGCCTTGTATCACCCAGCAGTTTTCAATTTGCAGTTCTATTAGTCGTTTTTGACTTATGCTTCGGACAAGAATTACAAGTATAAAACAAGAAAAACTTGATGCAAAGCATCAATTCGGCGCCAAAATTTTGAAGAATTAAAACATACGTTATTAAATAACAGTACACGTGTTTATCAGTTATTTTAACTATCTTATCATCAGTACTTAACCTTGGTATATTTAGTGGTCATGGACATAATATTAACAAACGTTGCTATGTTGACTTGGTTAAATGTATTTTGAATTAACTAGGTCATTCAGACAATTTTCCAAACGGTTTCGTTGCAGGACTTTCCTTAAAATGTGTTAAATGAATTGACTGCATTAGGTTTAAATAAATAGTTTATGGAAAGATAAGGTGATGAATGCCGAGTGATTACAAAGTCGTTGTTGAAACATTTGGAGAGAAAGCTAAGTAAGCCAAGAATTAATGGACAATGCACTTCACATATCTGTTTGAATTTTTAACGTCGTTTTTATGCCATGAAGGGCCAACAGACGATCAGTTTTAGACTAATTGTTTTTGTTTTGTTATTAAACCTAGTACTGTATCACATGAACCATCTATACAGGTAACTGATAATCTACCCATTTGAATTAGTGGCTGGAGACGAGGGAGAATAAGACACAATGTTGCATGTCAATCATTATAAAGGGTGTACGCTATAGAAATATTTTAGAAAGTCTTAATTCCTCAAAAATACGTATGTATAGCGACAATTATCAGCTACGAAAAGGGCCGGTCTGCGAAAAGGACCCGTTTTATGCATAGTGCATCTATATTGTTTGGTTTTGGTGATTTAAATGTGAAGAATGTGTAATTATACTAAGAATAAAATAAGAATATACTAAATAAAATATTTGAGAAAGTCTTAATTCCTCAAAAATACGTATGTGTAGCGACAATTATCAGCTACGAAAAGGGCCGGTCTGCGAAAAGGACCCGTTTTATTTATTATAAATATGTTTATGTAATATAGTGATTTGTTTCATGTAACTTTGTTTTTCATCAATAAAAGTAATAAAAAAATGTGTGCTTTTCAAAGAAACTCAAACAATAAGTATCTTATTAAACTTATTTAATTCAAAGTTATGCACTAGAAGCGAGTCACATACACTACGAAAAGGGTATATGCATGACGAAAAGGGCCGTACATAGCCGTTAACGAACGTGGAAAGGACATGAATAAATAAGTAACTAGCAAACAATATATTTTAAAGGTGATGTTTAAATGTATAAATATCAATAGACCTGTTTTTGATACTTTTTTTTTATAAAAATAATATGTTTATTTTAGTCGAAGAGCGTTCAGTTACAGATGGATAAATCAGATTTAATCGAGTTAATATGAATTAATTTTAATTTTGATGTTGTTTATAATCATACAAGAAATAAATCTGATTTATCCAACTGTATCCAGGCCACACCACGAGGAGGCGCTCTTATCATGGCCCGTCCCTTTCCCTTTTCCCTTAGGCGCCATATAACCTTTCATGTGTTGGTGCGCCTTAAAATCCATCGGGACATGGGACAGTCGGAGTGTTGTACACCCGGTGAGGTCAAAGACCCCCCTTACCGACTACAGTCTCCTCTTTGAACTCGGGGTTCTAGATCGCTCGGCCCGTTTCCTCTTTCTCTGTTCGGGCTTATATCATTTTCGTATAATTTACAGTCCTTTACGATGAATAATTTTAGGCCAATATTAAAAAAAGAAAGAAAGAAGTTAAACAAATACTTGATGCATAATGTAAAGATCAGATCATTTTATTAGACAATGTGTATGTCCTTTTCGTACCAGGGTGGGTATATTCCTTTTTGTAGAACCAATTTCAACATAAACATATTTATAATAAATAAATAAATAAATACTTGATGCATAATACAAAACTAACGCCAATGTGAAATGTGATCATTCTGATAATATGCATTAAATACATTGGTCCTAGTCCTTTTCGCAGACTGGCCCTTTTCGTAGCTGTAATTGTCGCTACACATACGTATTTTTGAGGAATTAAGAATATCTTTCATCTTTTATTTAGTATATTCTTATTTTATTCTTAGTATAATTACACATTCTTCACATTTAAATCACCAAAACCAAACAATATTGATGCATTTTGCATAAAACCGGCCCTTTTCGCAGACCGGCCCTTTTCGTAGCTGTAATTGTCGCTACACATACGTATTTTTGAGGAATTAAGACTTTCTTTCATCTTTTATTTAGTATATTCTTATCATATTCTTAGTATAATTACACTTTCTTCACATTTAAATCACCGAAACCAAACAATATAGATGCACTATGCATAAAACGGGTCCTTTTCGCAGACCGGCCCTTTTCGTAGCTGATAATTGTCGCTATACATACGTATTTTTGAGGAATTAAGACTTTCTAAAATATTTTATTTAGTATATTCTTATTTTATTCTTAGTATAATTACACATTCTTCACATTTAAATCACCAAAACCAAACAATATTGATGCACTTTGCCTAAAACAGGCCCTTTTCGTAGTTTGAAAACCCTTTTCGCGAAAAGGGCCCTTTTCGCATTTCAGTCATACCGGAAATAGTGTCATGTTTAAAGACAACATGGTACTGTCTGAGGATCCAACTGACCTCTGGATTCAAAGCCCAGTGCGCTACTAACAGTGGTAATGCCGACTTTTTCAGTTGTAATTTGAAATGAATCTGCTATTTAATAGCACTTGTGAATATGATCATGATATTTTTATTTAAACCCGTAAAAAAAACTCAAAAAAAACACACAAAAATATACAGTTTTATAAAAAAAAATTGGCACAGGAAGAAAACAATTTAATAAAATGGGTATTCAAGCACATAGACAGGTAAAAATTTAACTGAGATTATTGAAATTTTAAAAAGAAAATTGGTAAATGTTTATATATGTTTGTCGGTCTGTCCTAAGGGTCTGGTGCTGAATCTAACATATCCAGGCACCAAGTGCCTATTGGACTGCTACAGTTAGGATGATGTTCGACATTTCCATGAAAATGGGAGTAATGCAGAAATGACCGCGCTCGACATCTCCATAAACATGAGAGAAATGCAGAAATGACTGCGGTCGACATCTCTATGAAAAGGAGATAATGCAGGAATAACAGCGCTCGAAATCTCCGTAAAAGTGAGAGTAATGCGCAATGACAGCGCTTGACATCTCCATAAAAATGGGAGTGATGCAGAAATGACAGCGCTCGACATCTCCATGATAATGGGAGTAATGCAGAAATGACAGCACTCGACATCTCCGTGAAAATGAGAGTAATGCAGAAATGACAGCTCTCGACATCTCCATGAAAATGACACCGCTCGACATCTCCATGATAATGGTAGTAATGCAGAAATGACCGCTCGACATCTCCATGATAATGGGAATAATGCAGAAATGACAGCGCTCGACATCTCCATAAAAATGAGAGTAATGTAGAAATGACAGAGCTCAACATCTCTATGAAATGACTGTATTGCAGGAATAACAACGGTCGACATCTCTGTAAAAGTGAGAGTAATGCGCAATGACAGCGCTCGACATCTCCATAAAAATGGGAGTCATGCAGAAATGACAGTGCTCGACGTCTCCATGAAAATGAGAGTAATGCAGAAATGGCAGCGCTCGACATCTCCATGAAAATGAGAGTAATGCAGAAATGACAGCGGTCGACATCTCCATAAAATGGGAGTAATGCAGAAATGACAGCGGCCGACATCTCCACGACAATCGGTGTAATGCAGAAATGACAGCGGTCGACATCTCCATAAAATGGGAGTAATACAGAAACGACAGCGGTCGACATCTCAATGAAAATGAGTGTAATGCAGAATTGACAGCGGTCGACATCTCCATGAAAATAGGAGTAATGCAGAAATGACAGCAGTCGACATCGCCATGATAATGGGAGTAATGCAGAAATGACAGCGGTCGACATCTCCATAAAATGAGAGTAATGCATGAATGACAGAGGTCGACATCTCCATAAAATGGGAGTAATGCAGAAATGACAGCGGTCAACATCTCCATGAAAATGGGAGTAATGCAGAAATGACAGCGGCCGACATCTCCATGAAAATGGGAGTAAAGTAGAAATGACAGCGGTCGACATCGCCATGAGAACATGTAAAACACTGGGCGTGAGACATACACCCGTGAGGAATTTCCTAACTAGGCATGGGACCCTTACGAGACATTTTGAAATGTCAACTTTGGTCGGACACCCGCAACCCCCCATAACAAACCGTAAGGATATACTTTAAATCGAGAGAATTTATTTAGTGTAGATTTATTTAAATCGTTTCCATTTATTTAAATTTGGTGCAGTCCATGTTAAATAGTGAAAAAAAATCATGTTTTTGATCTAAATATGTTTTTTTAAAACAGCGCACTATTGTTCCATTTCATAATTTCAGTCCTTATTTATTTTGAAGAACTTTGCCGCGATGTGTTGGCGAACATTGCCGCAACTTTGCAGCGAACATCACCACAAGCATCGCCAGAACAGTGCAGAGAAACATTTTATGCAAATGAAGTTTGCTGCAAAGTTGCAGCGAACATCGCCAGAAGATTACAGCTAAAAGCATTATGCAAATGAAGTTTGCTGCAAAGTTGCCGCACACTTTTACCATGCAAATGAGGTCTGCGGCAAAGTTGCGGTGAACATCGCCGGAACATCACCAGAACCTCATTTGCATATTTGTTCGCTGCAACTTTGCCGCAAACCTCATTTGCATGATAAAAGTGTACCGCAACATCGCCACAAACTTGTTCGCCGCAGCAATGTTTGCCGCAGAGTTGCAGCAAATAGTCACCAGAAGCCTATATTTTTGGTAAGGGTAAGGTTATTGTTCCTTAGTAAATGACATGATCCACCCAATTTGAACAAACTTGAAAGGTCAATGCTAAGATGCTTAACATAATGTTTCATGAAAATTTCAGTGTTGGTTACTGAGAAGAAGACAGATGGATGACAGCCTATGGTAAAGCTGATCTTGCACAAGCCAGTTCAGCTTAGAAAACAATATAAAATGCAGTGTCCAATCTAGGATCTAAACAGCAGGGGGGATTTTCCCCCCTTCCTCTAAAAATGTGGGGGGATTTTCAAAAGTAAAGGGGGATGGGTTCAAACAAATCTATTACACCCTTTTCATAACACCATTTGGCATTTCGACTGGAAGTCGCATAATTTTGAATATTTTTGATTCCGAGTCTGCGCTCATAAATCAACTTTTGTTTTCAATACATTTGTCTGCATTTGACAGTCAAAATGAAGCATTACAAAATTAGCGATTTCCCGTAAACGAAATTCAAATGCCAAAACTTTCCGATATATCATCGTATTTTCTAATTTCTTAGCAACATTTAATGTAATTTGGCAATAATAATTAATCAAAACGATTTAAAAACGAGAACAATGTGAAAACATTTGAAACGCAGATATTACGATCGATAAATTTCGTTAATTTTTCTAAAATTCGTATTACGCATTTGCCTCGTTTTCAGTCAAAATGCAGGGAGACATCGTTTTAATGAAATGATTTTGTATAATTTTTGAATTATTGGTGCATCATTTCTTACAGAAATTCAAGAAATCCTAAGCAGTTTTATCTCTTGTGTTTTATATCTTATTCTGGTGCGTTTTAAAGCATGCTTTAAATGCCATTTAAACATTTTTAATTACAATCCAAACATACTCAACTATCAGTCCTTTTGATTCCCCATGCCAAGGTCATTCCCCATGCTTAAGGTCAAACTACTACCACAGTATGTCCGGCGCCCTCAAGGGGCGCCGAACAATTACAAAGGGCAATAACTCTAATTGAATGAAGATTGGTTGTAGATCTCTGCATTTGCTGTCATAGCCCGCTATCATTGTGTGAACTTTCATTGCAGTCCCATCAGTAATTTGAAGTTATGCTCCGGACAAAAATTCTAAGTATTAAATTACAAAGGACAATAACTCTAATTTGAATGAGACAGAGTTTGGTTCTTGCATTCTGCACATCCTCCCATTGTCCTATATCCTCGGTGATGTTTCATTGCAATACACTCAGTAGTTTTGAAGTTATGCTCTGGACAAAAATTCTAAGTATACACTTACAAAGGGTAATAACTCTAATGTGAATATGACAGAGTTACAGTTTTTGCACTATGCACTTATTCTAATTACCCTCTACAAGTTTGTGATGTTTCATTGTAGTCCCATCGGTAGTTTTGAAGTTATGTTCCGGACAAAAGTGGGACGGACGGAAGGACGGACATAGCGGCGATTATATTCCCCCGAAAATTTCGGGGAGCATAAACATGTTTCTTAAGAATTCTACAAACAATCAGGATTTCATTCACATGATTAGTGAGCAATTAGGGTCACATGATGCAGACAGCGATGATGATCTGCTGATTGTAAAAAAATCGTGGAATATTCAAGAACGTTAGATTCCCTTCGATTTATTAAGTCCTTCCAGAAGGTTGCCGTCAGTGATAAATATCTTACTCCCTAAAACGTCCACTAGCACATAAGAACCACAGTCTCGGAGTATTTCATCAGATTCAGGTTCGGAAAGGGAATACTGATATCGATCCTGAGGAGTGAGGATGGAAGATTTCAAAGGGGAAACTGTTAGGGACCGACCATTTTGATTCCTGGGGGGGGCCTGGGATTTTCCCTTCAGCCAGATTATTTTTTTTACTTTTCTTTAAAGCCAGGATATTTTTTTTTCCTAGTACAATGGCCAGATTATTTTTTTCAGTCAACCTAGAAGCCAGAATATTTTTTTTTATGACTCGTATTAAAGAATATCCAACTTTATTTGATGAATAAAAAACTCTATTATTATGCTGGTAATAATCTTTGTCATTTTCTGCTTTCCATGTGAGCACCCTTTTGCTCTTCTTAATTAAGTACAGATTTAATTTTGTTTGGTCGTTTGGCGTATTACCTTGTTCTGTGCATGTCTACCATGTTCCACTCCTTTCTCAATAAAACCGAGTCTGCTGCTTTATTCTCTTAATTGTGTTTGTTGCTCACAAAGGATCGCCTTTATCAGTATTTATTAACATTCACACTAGCGTTCGTTTAGAGCAGTGTGGCGGCTGTAAAAAGTCTCCCCGTGCTACGAATCAGTAGTGTTATTTTTACTGGTCCTTTAGGACCAACGAGCCCAATACAGGTGGCTTTGAAGTAAAATACCACTTAAGCCGGTGCTAGTGGGCGTGAGAGGTGTTGCTTCTTTCATTACTTCTCATGAACAGAGAACAGACTCAATAAAACCGATTCGGCTGCTTTATTCTCTTAATTGTGTTTTTTGTTCACAAAAGATCACCTTTTATCAGTATTTATTTCTAATTCACTCTGGCATACAGAGCATAGCTTTGCCTGTAACCTGGCATTGAATGGGGCTGAAGCTGCTTCTTAAGCCCACTTCCTGGTTGAAGATGTTCACGCAGTCCATCATACAAGTACCAGGAGCCTTGAATTGTAATACTTGAATTAAAGTGGCCTCCATTTCCATAAGTTATAGCCAGAAGGGAGTACCTGAAAGAAGTAATATATAATATGCTAGATATTAATATGGTAGATATGATTCCATAAAATGGTCATCAGTTATTTAAATTAATAACATATGGCGTTATTTGGTACACTGAAACAACTGTACTATATGTACACACTGAAACAGTTGTATTGCACATACTGTGAGCCACAAATAGGGACATTGTATATTGTTAATATAGACATGTACCAGTATATGGAAAAATAACTTTCCTATAAATATTCATTTTGTAAATTTATGAATTGTTTTATAATATAAATAGAATTAGTTGACTGTTTACGGTTTCACAACTTCAAACCAGAAGTTATATTCAAATGTGTGCATTTAAACACTTGTCCATATATATCTAATTAAACTGACTGAATTATAAAAAGTTGCATATGCATTCTTTTAATATGGAAATAAGACTAGTATATGTGTTCACACTGTGTCATTGTCTTTTTTTATAAAGACACAGACAGAGAGAGAGAGAGAGAAAGAGAGAGAGAGAGGCATGAGAGAAAGAGAGAGAGAGAGAGGCATGAGAGAGAGAGATGCATACTGTTCGTTGGCAACTTCTAGCGAAGGCGGCATCTTGGTCCACGTGGCACTGGAGATATCTAATGGCAGCAGCAACGGTGGACTGTTAACAAACTGTCTAGGAGAATGGAGACGATGTCCTTGGCATCTGATTTTGTTTTTAAAAATAAAAGGTATTTATAAAGTTTATATTAAATAAATTAAAGAAATAACTTCGTTAAATATTGAATTAGCATCATAATAAATATATTTCTTTTTAATATATTAATACCATTTTTGTAGATAATTAATACATGTTTGTCAGTGTGTAAAATATGCTAAACTATTATTTAAAATGACCTGTACTGCACTTTATAGAGGTTGGTGTAAATTTCTTTCTACTTTTATTTAATAAAAGTGGTTGTTTTCATGTGGTTGCCGATTTGCTTTGTGAAATGTGGTCTTTCTTTTATACAACTTGTAGGTCTAATGTGGTATTAAATGCTTGCCATTTTAAAACTATCTGTATATTAACAATAATAACTCTACCAAAAATACTACAGCAATGAATAAACTGTGAAAATACATCAGCACTATAAAGTATGCAAACAAGTATTAAAAATACCTTCCTAATCCATTATTCTGCATGGAACCACATCTAACTTGTCTATTGTGATTGTTGAACCACATCTTAATACCCTCGAGCAAGTCTCTTCCATCATAACTGAAAATTCGAGTTAAAAATAATATATAAAAATAAAAATTAACATCCTACATCAACATCAACATCAAAATTAGATATCAAAAACATGGAATATATATGTTTATAACAGAAGTCTGAACATTATAAATAATCACTCACTTGATAAATCTTGGTATAAACATTATATGAAGAGGAAAACATATGGATATGAGAAATAGAAAGGGCTATCCTTCTTTAATATAAATATGTATTCTAGCATACTGAGGTCTTAAGAGTTTGATAAAGTAGGAATTATATTTCATTTTGCACTTTAATAATATAAATAAAAAAATAGAGAATACAATTTATTTATTTGCATATTAAAATGTGCTTTGGGGTTATTTTCAATGACATTTATAGGTTTCAAATTAATACTGAACAGAAACAACACCATGTTTCAACAACGACTGACATAAAACAATATGACTGACTATTGAAATCTTTTAAAATTTTGAAGAAAAAACATTGCAATGCATATTTATCAACTCCTGTATATATAAATGTAAAACACATATCTACTGGTACCAATAATAGTGTCCTTGTTAATATAATCCTTGTTTTAATATGTTATAAATATTAAAAGAAATAGTACCTGAAGCAGATGACCCTGGAAGTCATTATCCGGACTGGCTGACTGCAGTATTCTTTCTCGGAGCATGTCAGTGTGTAGGTAGTTCCACAATCCAGTTTACCAAACGCAAAGTCTTCTTCTGCACCCCAAAGGTTCCATCTTCCCTGCTTGTTTGTATGAGGAAACTGTTTCACCCACTTAAATTTTCCTTCTGCAAACTTGCGATCGTCAAATAATACATGAATATCGCAAATCAAGCGCATTATCGGATCACTACTGTCTCTCATTATTTGTTTCACATCCTCTCTATATGTTTGCAAAACATGAAAGGCAAACAACATATTGTCAACTGTACATGTGTTTATCATCTCTGCATTTGATCCCAAAACAGTGCCATTCCATGGAAGTGGATCAATAAATCTTTTCCTTGTAACTTTAATTTTTAAACTTCCAGTTGTGATTGAAAAGAGTTCTTCTGCAGAAAGTGACAACTTGGAAAGCTTTTTGGAATTCTTTCTAAGTTTTCTGATGTATATCTTCTCGGCTTCCTTTTCAACAACACTGGATAAATCTTTCCCAGTGTAAATATCAATAAATGTCTCTAAACCATCTGAAATCTTTCTCCATGTATCATTCTTGTCTTTCACAGTTACAATATTCTGAAGCTGATTTACCACAACATCAGGCTCTCCTTTTGAATCTATGTATGTGTTAAGCTGCACGATTGGACAAAACTCATCTAAAGAGCCCTTCATAAGATCACCATATTCACTCGGAAGAGGATCTGGATTGTGTCGATAATAATGCATGGATCCATCTATTTCTGTTGCACTGTAATTGGGAATTGGAGGTGGGATTCTTTTGACAATATCTGGGCAACGGAACTGCTCATTGATTCTAATCCCTTCTACTCCATTGTTATGACGAATGTAGTGTTTCTCAAATGTATCACACAGAAACTTAAAGTAGAAACGTCCTGCACATTGGTTCAGTCGCTTGGCAGAGCTTGCAGAGGAACATTTATACATGTACTTTTCATCAAAGAAAAACATTTGGAATAGTTCTGTCTTGTCAGCTACCCTGGAATGTATCGTTGTGAACATACAAGCTGCTCCATTATATCTGTCCGACAACTTCTTAGCACACTGGTACCCAAATCTTACATCATCCTTTTCCTGTTCTTTTTGAAAATCTTCAACATTCATTTGTAGAAGATTTTCTTCTGTACAAGTCTCCAATACACTTCTTCTTTCAGTGTCAATGAATCTTCCATCCCCTGCGGCCTCATTTAGAGCACTCATAACCTGTTCAACCTTATGTGATTTAGAATCCCTTGGGGCGTAGTGGAATCTGGCTTGTAAATCTAAGTCATTTATAATGAACGATTCTGTCAGTCTTAAGCGTACAATCCTTTCACTTGTCCCCACCCCTGGGCCCGCATCTGTTGTCTGTATATCAATTGGTCTATGTTCCGGAGTAAGAGGAGCAATTTCAGCAAGCAAGTCTACTATTGGTCCATTTAAGTTATCATACAGTACTTCACATTCATTAGCTGATACACTTGAAGAAATCTTGTATTCACATGTTTGTAAAGCCAGTGCTAATTCTCTGCACCTCTCGGAAATATCGTGAATCGCAGGGAAAGCAGTTCCTCCAAGTTCAAAGGACACATATAGAAGTCGGACTATAAGAACTGACAACCTCAATTTCTCTCTTTCTAAATGCTCTCCACCTTCTATACATCTAATGTAATCTTCTTTCAAATTCATTATTTTGAATTGTGTTAATGAATCCTTTAGAAAAACTAAGTATGTCTTCGTTTCTCTAGAATACTGTTCTATTCCGGACTTTGGAACTTCGTGTTCTTCTGGAAATTCTAACCTGTCACGATACATGTCATTTGCCCAGTTTGTACTTGAACTACTGTAAGATATTTTTGGCTTACATGTCACAGAAATGGTCACGTCCTTTGTAGCAAATACGTCTCTTCCATCCTTTTCTATCTCTTCCATATCGTTTATAATTAAGTTGACACCAGGTGCTATGTATCCAGCTTTTTCGGGGAAATCGTAAGATGGAAGTTCTGGCTGTTCCTCATTTAACAACAACGGCAGGTGCTTTGGTCGAGAAAAACCTTCCGAGGTACCACATCTTAAATAAGCCTTATCGTCAAAACATCTCCTTACTGAGTACAGCTTATATTTGGCTTTGGTTCTGTTGCTGAACAAATTACGTGTATAGTGCTTGATATGAGTTCGGTTATAATGTATGTTCACGTGTGCTTCTGTAAATTTCTTTTGTGGTTTTCTATGAGAAAACAATCCTTTACCCCTATGTTGCAGACTTTGTATCGAACGTTTATTTTTTGGTCTTCCCCATGATCTCACAGTTTCGTATGACTTCACAAGTCTCTTGCCGTTCTTCTTAAGCCATTCATTGGCTATTTTTCGCATTTCACGTCTGTGTATCCTTTTTTCCAGCAGTGGAGCACCTGTTCGTGTTTTATGGGCAACCAGTTGTTCCTGGAGAGCTTCATACACAGCCTGTTCTGCCCCTCTGTCTATTTTGTACATCCCCTTTCCTTTTCCCTTTGTTGAAAACAGCTTATTTCTCCACTTCTTCATCTCAACTTTAACTAGTCTTTTCACATATTGCTTTGGGTCTTTTTTCAGCTTGCTAAGTCTCTCCTTTCTGTTGATAACATTCTGTTCCACATCTTCTTTCACAGATATATGGACTCTTCCTCCTTTCTCCTTAAGGAATTTTTCCTCTTCTTTTAACATGGATTCTACCTGATTTATTGTATTTGTCCAACTTTCCTTAGCAGTATCCACTGCAATTTTTTCTTCAGCATCTAATGTTTCACAGAACTCCATAACCATGCGTTTAACCATCAAAACAATGTCTTCTCTAATCCCAAGATTCCAACGCATTGATGTTGCCGAGTTGTCTAGAGCAAGCAACGTGATAGCAATAGCTCTTTCTCTAGTGCTTCCAAATAATTCCTTTAAGACTGGAAAATATTCTGATATTGAATGTAAAGCAGCTTCTTTTTCTGACAATCCTGTGCATAAAAGCTCATCTATAAGTTTAAATGTTTTCAGATTATTTTCACTTCCTGCCTGGTCCAGTAGAATTATATATCTTCTACTATCCAAAGGGGTAATAATTACTACTGGCAGACCACTGGATTCATTCAGCAACGAGTCTACAAATGTTTTTAATGCCATATTTGCGGTTGTGTAAACTGGATGAAATTCCTTTGGTAGTTTTCCCAGGTACTCCTCATAAGCAAGGTTTAAAGGCATGTACCTAATGCATTCAAGTTCATGAAGAAGATTCAGTTTGCTTTTTAAACGACTTTTTGATTTCAGTGATTCTGAAGTTGAAATTAATCTTTTCAACTGTCCTTCACATTCTGATGTATTGAATGAACAGTTTGATACCTGGAATATTCTTCCTGCATGGGATGTTTCTCTCTGAACATCTCTGCTTGTGTGTGTACTGAGAGATGCCATGATGATGATACCCGAGTTTAATACTGTTGTCTCCTGAAATGAAAGGATATTTTCTATATAAAATAGTAGTACAATTTTTGGATGATACAATAAAACCTTTCAAATGTGTCAGTATACATTTCTTTTATATAAACATATGAATCTAGCTATGTCAATGTTTGTGTAGTGTGTCCCCCCCACCCCCCCACACACACACATACACACCCACCCCACTCCACCACCCACCCCACTCCCGACAATACTCGTTTAAAGATATTTCAATGTTTTAATAGTATTATATAAAATGGTTGCCGTTTTTGTTTTAATCTGTGAAGTTTCGTTAAATTCTACCAAGCAGTTTGTGAGAAGAAGTCGTTTACAGATGACGGATCAGGATGATTCATATACATCGGGTAGCGAATCATCATGCAAGGATGCTTCATGTGAAGTTTCGTCAAATTCTACCCAGTAGTTAATGTCAAACAGTGGCCATATTTGTTGACGGCTTGTTAGCATTTGTTAAAAACTGAGAGAGGATGATGCAAGGATGCTTCCTGTGAAATTTCGTAAAATTATACCCAGCAGTTTCAGAGGAGATGCTGTTTGAAACACAAATTAACAGACTCTAATCGCCCAGCAGTGCTGAAGTCTTTAAGATACCTCTTTGCATTACAGAGTTTAATACTGAACAGACAATATTTTACCTTTGACCACATTGGTAGCCTTGACCTTTAAGATACGGACATAGAACACATCATCTATAAATTATGTCAAACATTGATGGGATACTATGATTTAAAAAGAGTTGGTGCCTATACGTGATTGACCTTTTACTCCATATATGACATTAACTTTGAAGGTACTGCGCGCTTCCATGGCGTGGATAGTGAAGTCACTGCATCTAAAACTTCGATCTTACAGCTGCGGGTTCGAAATCCACAAGGAGATCTACTTATCAAGTGAGAAAGTGTAGATTCTTACAGATGACAAGGGGTATACAGTACTAGCTCTACACAGGAAAAATCGACTGTCATAATTATATGGCCTAACATGTGCTAAAATTGACATAAAATGCCATATCTTGTGCCATAATTGTGATATCTCTATCGTTTAAAGTTAGCCTGGAGCATACATGACCTTTCGCCCCATTTTGACATTGACCTTGAAGGTACAGGATCTACCTTTGGATGTGACAAATTGTCTTGCCATACCTATTCATTCAATCAAACATTGCTTGGATACTTTTAATATATATGAGTTACATCCCTGACCTGACAAGTTTGACCTTTGACCATATTTGTGACCTTGATATTAACCATAGGACGTTGCTTCTTTAAATATTAGCAACACTTTGTCCTTTTAATAATATGTGCTTAACATTTCGGTAAAATATATTTAAAATCGGACCATCCATTTATACAGAGTTACAGCCCAGATATGATTGCACGACGGACAGACGTACGGACGAACAGACACGGCTATTATTAAACTCTGTATGACACCTCACTACCTTTGCATACAATTAGTATATTGATATAAAAAAGACAGGACCCAATACTTTCCATTTTGATACCAGCCTGTAAATATTAAATAATTAAAAAAACAAAAACACGATTACTCCCCGTATCCAGCAGATTGTGTTGCTGTCACGTGACACAGACTCTTTTATACTTTCGCTTTCGACCATAGTTTATATGTAAATATAAACTGGTCTTGACAAGGATTTGAAGGTAGGAAAATGTACATGCATCTACACTTTAATAAAATATTTCATATACATATAGTTGATAGCGTATTTCATGAATTTGCTTGCTACATTTTAATTTTGGCCGGTTTATAAATATCAGTTGACAATTTTCACCGCCCGATATATTCGGCAGTAGCACACGCTGTGGAAATAAATCTTGAACGTGCAGAAACATGGGAAAATACGGGCTATAAAACGCTGATCAATGCTCTAATTTTAAAATTACTTTGCTTTTACCTGAACCATGGACTATTAACAAAATGCACTGTAGAAATATATTTCAACACATTGTTTTACGCGCGCTATTCCCTGACATTTGTTGACAGATTGAAGAGTGCACCGGAAGGGACGCAACTCGAGGGACTAGTCATTGAGTTCACAGATATGTTTTTTTATAATAAAAGATCGATTTAAAATACTAAAATAAAGTATATGTATTAAAAAAAAAGATACTATTTTAATAAATCAAACTACTACTACTAGATCTACTACTGCTGCTGCTACTACTACTATTTCTTCTTACTGCTGCTGCTACCTCAGCTGCTATTACCATTAACTATTGCTGCTGCTAATGCAACTATTACTGCTGCTGCTGCTACTACTACTTCTGTTACTGCTGCTGCTACCGCAGCTGTAGCGTCTTCTGCTACTATTACCATTACTATTGCTGCTGCTACTACTACTACAGTACTACTATTACTACTGCTGCTACAACTGCTGCTACAACTACTGCTGCTGCTGCTACCGGTACTACTGCTGCTACTACTACTATTATTACTACTACTACTGCTGCTGATGATACTGCTGCTGTTACTGCTACTTCTACTACTGCTGCTGCTACTACTGCTGCTACTACTTCTGCTGCTACTACTACTGCTACTACTACTGCTGCTGCTACTACTGCTGCTGCTACTACTACTACTTCTGTTACTGCTACGTCTGCTGCTACTACTACCTTAATTATTGCTACTGCTGCTACTACTGCTACTACTACTGCTGCTGATGCTCCTGCTACTAGATCTACTACTACCACTACAGTACTACTATTACTACTGCTGCTACAACTGCTGCTACAACTACTGCTGCTGCTGTTACCGGTACTACTGCTGCTACTACTACTATTATTACTACTACTACTACTGCTGCTGATGATACTGCTGCTGTTACTGCTACTTCTACTACTGCTATTGCTACTACAACTTTATTAAATAATATGTACTACTGCTACTACTTTATATTAAATACTCTATATTAAATCATAAAAGATGTCATTAATAATAATAATAATAATAATATGACAACAAAAGAATTACAATTAATATATAAACTCAAACGGAGCTGTATTTCGTAGAAAACACTCAATGCTGACAAATGTTTAGAAAACATACAATGCATTTTTGGTGTTGAATTTGTAATCAACTTTTAAATATAAATATTAAAATAAATGTTGCATTTTTTCAGATGGCGGAAGACCTACTAGAGTGGCTGAAAGAAATTGATTTGGAAGAATATTTGCCAGCCCTTAGAAGTCTTGGTGTAAAGAAAGTAAAGCATGTGCCAGAATGCACACAGGAGCATTTAAAAAAAATTGGTATGCTAGAGCTTGAAATTACGAGATTCGTCAACAAAGTGAAACTAGAACATGAATTCCCACAACAAGGAAGTAGTGAAAATGTAAAAGACAAAGCACCTGATAAGAAGTTAATGACTGTACCACTTCCGTCCGCATCGTTCGGACATGCAGTGATAGAAAAGAGTGAATCTGTTCTTGCTGATAGATATTCTGATGTTTGGTATGATGAGCCACAGAACTTCAAGCAGCGTGCAAGTAATTCATTTGTTCTGAAGATGTGTGCAGCTGCCGATTGGAGGTTCAGTACAAAAAAGAAGCTGTATTCATGGGCGAGACAGGAGCGGGACCAGAGATGGAATACTATGTTGAGTTTTGCCCCGATGGTTAATGTTATTAGAGAGTCAGAGTACTTTAGAAACCAAAACATCTCATTAAGGATGCACGAGGTAGAGAAGGAGTTTAAGGATGTACTTTATATGATGAATCCAATTGATCTCGTTCCAAATGAGAAGAAGTATGACCGAGTGCTTGAATGTGTTGAGAAAGTTAGATTTCTGAATGAATGGTGCGAGAAGGGAGTTCAAAAGATAGAGGACAGAATAGAAGATGTAAAAAACAAAAATGGATTTAAAGAAGAGGAAGATTTCTGGAAAAAGGTTCAGAGGACTGATGCATATGTTGTGAGAGATATGATCGCCTGCAAGTTCACAAGGCTGGTGCAGCTATCTGATGTGTATATTGCCAAGTTTGGAGAACGCCACACAGCAAAGCAGAAGGCGGTGGTTCGTAAAAGGCAGAAAAACAAAACAAAAGTGGAAAAAAGACACATAAGGTCTGCCCAAAAGCTAACAGGAGAAAAAGAGCCGGCTGCAAAAAAGTCACGAACGATGTACAGTTTCTTCAAAGACGTGCCCAAGAGAGCTGAGAAGCCTGCAGTTTATTGCCCACCTATTTCGTGTGTTGCTTGGAAAATGATGTATTAAACAGTGCTTATTAGAGAATGGTGCTTTTTATGGATTTGATCTATACTTGAAATAGATTGAAGTGTATAAAGATGACGACTTTAATATTATTAAAAGAGTTAGTTTTAATAGCAGCAGAAAGCTGCATATCACTTTCCTTGGTAGCAATACTTCTACGTTCTTTATTGTCATGTATGAGAGCAAACATATTAACAATATTTAATATATATATATATATACGGGTATGTACCTATGAAATAACTTCTAGTCAGCATCTTAAACATTCTCTTTATACACATTGTCTGCATTAAGCAGCATAGTATATCAGTTTATATGTTCAGTGTTTATTTTTTCTACATGTTAAGCATTTCACATACCAGTGAGTTGTTGTAAAGTTAAGTTTTGTTCCTATACTAGGCATGTTTGTTTTCTTAATTATAGGATTAACTGTATTGAAATTTTGAATTTTGCAACAGTATATCGTCCATTAATATAAACTGATATGCTGTTGCAAAAGTCAACACTTCAATACTGGTTAAACCGTTTCTATTATTTTAAAACACATTTCAGTGTTTTTGACAAAACTAAAAGACATCATGTTTTTGTTGGTTGAACGTCACATGCCTGGATTTGCCAAGACTTTTAATAGTTTTATGTACTATAGTTGCACATTTTTGAATGTTTACCAATCAGATTGCAGGAGTTTTGTAAAGTGCGTTAGAAATTATGGATATGTTCATTAATATATAAATCTTTTTTTATATATATATATAAATTATGATTAATTACCTGATGCATGGATTGCACCGATTTTAGTACACAAATTGTACCCATATGTATCTAGTCATGTTTATGTTTCTAGTCAAGAGATTCACAATAAAAAAATCGGAATTTGTGGTTGATTCAATACTATTTAGTACAAGAAAATATAGAATCTTCTAGGGTGAAACCGGGAAACCGGTTAAGCTTCTGTTAATTATTTTTAATTACCAATTTTTGAGGAATTATTAAAAATGATGTAGAATTGGCTTCTTTTTCAATTATTTATTTTTCCCTATAAATGTTATTCTTATTGGTGTGTGTGTGCGTGCGTGTGTGTGTGTGTGCGTGCGTGCATGCATGATCATATTCTACATCATAGCCTTCATATTATCAAAATAAATGTTATATATTAAAGTATCCACTCTACACTGATATATATATATTTATACAGACCTATTAAAATAAAGGAAAAAGAAGCTACATTACCTTTGATACATCTGATACATCACTGTCTTCTTAACTCATTTCAAATAACGATTTCGATGAACTTTAATATGAACAGTTCGCCAAGTCGTGGTTGTAGCCAGATTGTGGTTTCCATGTTGAATCTAGTGCCTGTCGAAGTTGATCAAACTGTATCATAGGCTGAAGGGCGAATCAGATTACTTTTTCCCCTCTGATTGGATTCACGGCCAGATTTTTTCCAAGAATTTGATAGAAGGCCGGATTATTTTTTTTCGAGAATTTGAGGGCCAGTTTATTTTTTTTTTCTCAGGTCAGAGCCAGAATATTTTTTTTCAACAAATCAAGGGCCAGAATATTTTTTCAAAAAAAATCCCAGGCCCCCCCCAGGAATCAAAATGGTCGGTACCTTAGTACTGCAAACAAAAAAAGGAGAGGAATCAGCTGTCTGAGTTGTGAAATCCAGATAGAAACTTCTAGTTTAGTTTAAACATATTTATGTTACATCGATTGCGAAACAAGTTCTTGCATCTTAGATTAATCACTGCCAATGGCTTCCTGGATAGAACCAGTACCAAGCAATGTGGATTTAATTATCTTCCGGTATGAATACGAATACATGTAATAATATAGACTGGCATCCGCCCTTACTACTATAGAATGTCCGTAGCACTGAAAGAGTGAAATATCTCCACTTATAACGTGTATGGTGTATTGTGAACATTAAGTAAATGCAGCCATGAAGAGAAACAGAGCTTGACATAAAATAAACAATTTTTATGCAGAGTATAATTTATAGACTGATACCAGTCTAGTAATAATATTATGAAAAAATATATGCAAATGAAAATATTCAGATGAATGGGATACGCGGTTTTAGCTTGAAATGTGCAGACATGTGTACTGCAAGGGGTTTAATTACCAGCTCGTTATATAAGGACAATGAACACAACTGTGGCTTTTATTATGATACTGCATAGTTATGGATGTACATAAATAGACATCAACATTGGTAAATATAGATTATTATTTCACAAGAGCCGCCTAACGGGGTATTATACGCCCGTTTCCTTAAGTTTGTTTTATGTTGAAAGCATTTCCTAGGTGTCAGGTCAATGTAACCTGGCCCCAAAATAATACGGTTCCTCCTTTCCCCTGGGGCAATGTACCTATGAAGTTTTATGAGGGTGGGTGTTACGGTTTTGAAGTTATTGTGTGGAATGCTTATTTCAATATAAGGTCAATGTGACCTTGACCTTTGACCTACTGGGCCCAAAAGAAATTGGGTTCCTGCTTTCATCAAGGGTCATCTATGACATTTCATCAGTGTAGGTGTGACGGGTTTAAAATTATCACGTGGAATTCATATTTCAATATAAGGTGACGGTGACCTTGACCTTTGACTTACGACCCCAAACACATTCGGGTTTCTCCACTCACCATTGGCAATATATGTAAGAAGTTGTAAAAGTGTAGGTGTTTCAAATTTAAAGTTATCATGAGGAATGCATTTTTCTATATAAGATGACAGTGACCTTGACCTTGACCTACTGACCTCAAAAGCAATAGAGCGCTCGCGTGCCGCAGTCGGGAGCGCGGCGGATTTGTAACCGGAGGCCCCGGGTTCAATCCCTCCGTGTTGCTACTGTGTTCCGTCGGTGTGTTCTTGGGCAAGACACTTTCCCTTAGCCTGGTCCGTCGGATGGGGACGTAAACCGGGCGGTCCCGTGTATCGGTCTATCCTCCGAGCATGTTAAAGAATCATAATAATCTATTCGATAATAAGAGTGGGGCAGGCTCCCGGATTCGTATGTATCCTTCCCCTCTCTCTGGGTCGGCTCTCAATAACTATACTGTGTCGATGAACCGTTACATTCATTCATTCAAAAGCAATAGGTGTCTTCCTCTCACCTAGGGTAATGTATTTTATTAGTGTAGGTGTTACAGTTTTGATGTTATTGTGTGGAAGGCATATTTCCGTATAAGGTCACTGTGACCTTGACCTTTGACCTACTGGCCCCAAAAGCAATAGGGCTCCTTCTCTCACCTAGGACAATGTACCTGTGAAGTTTTATGTGTGTAGGTTTTACGGTTTTGAAGTTATTGTGCGGATTGCATATTTACATATAAGGTCACGGTGTCCTTGACCTTTGACCTACTGATCCTAAAAACGATAGGTATACTCCTCTCACCTAAAGCAATACCTATGAATTTTCTTGAGTGTAGGCGTTATGGTTTCGAAGTTATAGTCCGGAATGCGTTTTTTCTATATAAGGTCATGATGACCTTGACCTTTGACCTACTGACCCAAAGACAATAGGAATCCTCCTCTCACCTTGGGCAATGTACCTATGAAGTTTCATGAGTGTAAGAGTTATAGTTTCAAAGTTATCATCCAGAATGCGTTTGTCTATATAAGGTCACGGTGACCTTTACCTTTAACCTACTGACCCAAAGAACAACAGGGATTCTCCTCTTACCTTGGGCAATGCACATATGAAGTTTCATGAGTGTAGGTGTCAAGGTTTCGGAGTTATCATCCGGAATACGCAATTGTTTACAGACGGACGGATGGACAGACAACCCCATACCATAATACGTCCCGTTTTTCAAACGGGAGTACAAAGATTGGCAATTATATTTTTTGGACAAAACTGCATAGTAAAAATGCGATATATGATAAGTTTAAATTATGGTATCTGTTGGGTTGTATTTTTTTGCGGTGAGTGGGGTAATCGAACATCGTTTAAGACATTTAAGGACGATAGTAAGTATATGTGCATTAAAGTGCATTTTACTTCATAATATGTTGTTAGTTTAAAGTAAATGTGTGAAACTAATAAACATGATACAAATAATTTATTGTCCGGGGGAAAATGTAGTTTAAAGCATGAACAAGGTGATATATTTACTTTGATTTCCCTCTACTTTTGTTTCCTCATTCTTTGTTGCTTTCGATTTGGAAAAATGTTGGTTTCAGGTGTGTACTAATTTGTCTGTATCGTATTTTCATATCTTTACTAGACTATATAGATACACGGATGCCCTTAATTCGGCCTTTGGCTTTGGGTCATGGTCTATAACAGGGTCATTATATTTGTAAAGACAGTAAATATAGTTATGATGTAATACGATTGATACCATGCAACAAACTAGTAGATTAGTAAATGTAGTTTATGACGTAGATATCTTGATTTAATCAAAAACAAGTTTATTGTTGACATTGACATATGAGATATTTTTCTATTTGCTTGTCATTGTCACCTGTTAATTTTGTCAATTCTGAAAATTATTTGAATGCATATAGTTTATAAATTTCGATGAAAGTGACGTAGATGACGAGGGGATCTACGGTAATCTTGATTTTGTTTTATAAACTCGCGGGCTTTTTCTACTATTCATAATTGTTTGAATGGTTGAAATCAAATTGTTTTTTCTCCCATAATTCCAATTCTAATTTTTGAAAATATAACACCAATAATATACTAACAGCTTAATAGGTAGAATATCGAAGAAAAATTGAAGGTTATCAGCTCTCGTGAACAGGCTCAATTCAATAAAACCGAGTCTACCACTTCCTTATTTTGTTTGTGTTCGTTGCTTCTGTATTGAGCTAAAATATATATAATTATATATGCAAGCAGATTTAAATTGGAAATTATACTTGATTAATAAATTTAGGTAATAATTTCGGAGATTGATAAGTACTTCAACAATGACCTGTGTCCTTTTAAAATTAATAACGTAAATATGGCAAGCAATAACAATTTACACAGGATTTATTTAAAAAAAAAAAAGAACGTTAGGAATAATCAAACAGTTTACAGAGGATCTTACACGAGTGTTCATTTATTATTGAATGTACATGTATTAAACGAGTCGGCAAACATCATATGCTGCGACGGTTTGCGGAGCATTGTATCATTTTAGAAAACTTAATAAATTCAATTATAATTTTTTGTCGAATAGAATGTAAGATTCTGTTTATCACATTACTCGCAAATCGACTGAATCGTATACATGATATATTTACCTAATTAAACCGGTATGCATAATGTGCATAGTTACACTGGTTGACCAAAAATAGAATTATGTCGGTTTGTTTTGAATATATAAGTCGGAACAGTGAACTATTATACAGAGGATCTTACATGAGTACTCATCTTGCCGAGCATTATATAATTTTTGCTAACGAGTTTAATAAATTCAATAATGAATAAGAACGAATGTGAGATTATATTTATTACATAACTTATAACGTCACATTACGTCAGAAAACGTAATTAACGTGACGTCCATGACGTCATTAACGGTATGTTATACCACCAGTGGAATATCGAAAATATTGAATGGTGTTATTACACTCCCATACCGCATGTTATGTGATAAAGTAAAATATATGTAGAATGAATAATACTTAACATTAAATATTGTATTGTATGTTAAACCTTAACACGAGCATTGTTGTATGTTTACATTGGTTGGGTGGGATTTGTTGGATGTGTGAGAAGGATTGGAATGGAATGAGATGAGGATGGGGGAGTAGGACTAGATGCTACAATAAAGATAAACGGTGAATGTAAAAAGAATAGTGTTTAGTGTAACTAAAACTAAAAGCGACAGTACTGGTTGCACCTAGTGAACCCGGGGTACATAAACACAAACGTTCACTTCCATTCTGTGCTGATCATATCAGGGAGTACGTTATAGGGAGGAGAAACGGGTTCATAAACGCTCTAGTTTATCGATTTATGTTGTCGCGCTAGAACGCCGCCATTTACTATTTTATCGATACAGGTAAATCGATCGTAAGCGCGTTACATTTGAAAAGTTAAAATTTCAGCCAACATCTCAAATTAGGCAGTTTTTACAGCCCTTTTTACGGCTTTCTGTTATAATCAACATCACGAAATTACATTCTTGACATAGATAAATATGTCTACTATTCACTTTTTGTTATTATTAATGCCTAATATAACCCATACTTCGTATCTCATTTGCAATAGCTCCACACCATTTTTAATTCTATAAAATTAAAAATTTAGCTGATATCTCAAAAGGCACATTTTCATCACCTCTGTTTAGGCTTTGTCTTATAATCACCACCATGAAATTACCTTCTTGACAAAGATAAATATGTTTACTATTCACTTTGTGTAATTATTAATGCCTAAATAACCCGTAGTCTCGTATCTCGTTTGCAATAGCTATACACTGTCACCATGTTTTATTTGGCGCAGAGTGGCGCCATCTTTGTTACACGGAACCGTCTGCTAAAATGTGCTTTTAAACATGCAAACAAATACATGCTCTGTATCAGAGGACACAATGTGAATAAATAATACGTATGTTTACATTTAGCACCTTTATTGAGTTTGTTAGTGTAATAATTTATAAGAATTTGCTGTTTTTCACACACTCTCGAATCAACCAGAAGTAGTCATTTTCACGGAGTAGTGAAACACATGCGCGACAACATAAATCGGCAAAACGAGCCCGTTTCTCCTCCCTATAACGTACTCCCTGATCATATTTAAAATGCGTTTAACATATGGATATATATACTGGTAAGATCGACATATCCGGAATTTGAGCACAAGCGACAAGCTAGTGTATCTCGATACGTACTTGACACGTGGGAGATAACTACGCTTTTATCCGGGAAGGATGCGGGGTCACAATTAGATATCACACATAATATGTAGATTAGTCAATTCATAAGATGTATATTAGTAGTTGTATAGTGTCTGTCACCTACAGATGACCTTCATTCTTATAAGTAGATAATATAGTTAACAATCATGTATTGCTAATTAACAAGGGATTTTACTGAATACAGAATAGAGAGTCTTTTTATTAAATATAGTTTTATTTTGATAACGGTGTTTCGTGAAACCTTGACGCATGGCGGACGGAACGTCATCGTAAGTTAATGTTGTAACATATTTTTAACATGAGTATCAGAGCAGTCTATCTAGTTTTGGTGATGAATAAGAGTGTAATCGTCTTGTTGCATCGTTCATTATTGCATTGCATTACAAGGGAGAATCATGTTACAGCGGGTCCCACTTCCTGTTGCGTGGGGATGTTAAAGGTCGACATAAAGCAAGTGACGAGACGCTTTCTTTCTTTCTTTCTTCTTTCTTTCTTTCTTTCTTTCTTTCTTTCTTTCTTTCGATCTAGACAAAGAAATAGAAACGTAGTTGGGGAACATGAGTGGGTGAGATAATATAGGGCGTGATTTTGAGGGTGAGAGAGGGGGTTGGGTGGGGTCGGCGTGAGGGAGGTGGTGGGGGTGGGCTAGTTTGCATGAAAGGTGAGATGCTGCGATGGGAGCAACATTGACAAATTGGAGATGAGAGAGCGTGGGTTAGGGCAGCGGAAGAGAAGAAGAATAAGTGCGTACGTGCATGCGTGCGTGTGTGTTGGGGGTGGGGAAGGGGTTAGTTGGCCTGAAATGGGGGGATGCTGAGACGGGAGAAACATAAAAGAATTGGTGATTAGAGAGAGTCGGGATGGAGGAGCGGAAGGGTAGATGAATACAAGTATGCTTGTTGTGTGGGTGTAGTTTGGGAGGTGGGTGTAGTTTGAGGGGGTGTAGTTTGAGGGGGTGTAGTTTGAGGGGGTGTAGTTTGAGGGGGTGTAGTTTGAGGGGGTGTAGTTTGGGAGGTGGGTGTAGTTTGAGGGGGTGTAGTTTGAGGGGGTGTAGTTTGAGGGGGTGTAGTTTGGGAGGTGGGTGTAGTTTGAGGGGGTGTAGTTTGCATGAAAGGGTAGGATGATGAGAGGAGGCAAAACTGAAAAAAGTGGTGATGAGAAAGGTGGGGGAGGAGCGGAAGTGTCGAGGAATAAAAATGTTATACGGCAGCGCTAATTTCGTCTGTTGGAAGTAGTAATTTATGCTTGTATTTTACTGCTCCTCACTGATGTTCATGACATACTATGTTTTGTTTCAGCAGTAGTAATTTATACTTGTAATTTACTGCTCCTCACTGATGTTCATGACATACTATATTTTGTTTCAGAAGTAGTAATTTATACTTGTATTTTACTGCTCCTCACTGATGTTCATGACATACTATGTTTTGTTTCAGAAGTAGTAATTTATGCTTGTAATTTACTGCTCCTCACTGATGTTCATGACATACTATGTTTTGTTTCAGCAGTAGTAATTTATACTTGTAATTTACTGCTCCTCACTGATGTTCATGACATACTATATTTTGTTTCAGAAGTAGTAATTTATACTTGTATTTTACTGCTCCTCACTGATGTTCATGACATACTATGTTTTGTTTCAGAAGTAGTAATTTATGCTTGTAATTTACTGCTCCTCACTGATGTTCATGACATACTATGTTTTGTTTCAGCAGTAGTAATTTATACTTGTAATTTACTGCTCCTCACTGATGTTCATGACATACTATATTTTGTTTCAGAAGTAGTAATTTATACTTGTATTTTACTGCTCCTCACTGATGTTCATGACATACTATATTTTGTTTCAGAAGTAGTAATTTATGCTTGTATTTTACTGCTCCTCACTGATGTTCATGACATACTATGTTTTGTTTCAGAAGTAGTAATTTATACTAGTATTTTACTGCTCCTCACTGATGTTCATGACATACTATGTTTTGTTTCAGAAGTAGTAGTTTATACTTGTATGTTACTGCTCCCCACTGATGTTCATGACATATTATGTTTTGTTTCAGAAGTAGTAGTTTATACTTGTATTTTACTGCTCCCCACTGATGTTCATGACATATTATGTTTTGTTTCAGAAGTAGTAATTTATGCTTGTATTTTACTGCTCCCCACTGATATTCATGACATACTATGTTTTGTTTCAGACACAGTATTGCCAGCATCAGTGATATTCATGACATACTATGTTTTGTTTGAGACACAGTATTGCCAGCATCAATGACGTACTATGTTTTGTTTCAGACACAGTATTGCCAGCATCAGTGATATTCATGACATACTATGTTTTGTTTGAGACACAGTATTGCCAACATCAGTGATGTTCATGACGTACTATGTTTTGTTTCGGACACAGTATTGCCAGCATCAGTGATATACTATGTTTTGTTTCAGACACAGTATTGCCAACATCAGTGACATACTATGTTTTGTTTCAGAAGTAGTAGTTTATACTTGTATTGTACTCCTCCTCACTGATGTTCATGACATGACATACTGACATACTGTGTTTTGTTTCAGAACTAGTAATTTATGCTTGTATGTTACTGCTCCCCACTGATGTTCATGACATACTATGTTTTGTTTGAGAAGTAGTAATTTATGCTTGTATTTTACTGCTCCCCACTGATATTCATGACATACTATGTTTTGTTTCAGACACAGTATTGCCAGCATCAGTGACATACTTTGTTTTGTTTAAGACACAGTATTGCCAGCATCAGTGGCATACTATGTTTTGTTTCAGACACAGTATTGCCAGCATCAGTGACATACTATGTTTTTGTTTCGGACACAGTATTGCCAACATCAGTGACATACTATGTTTTGTTTCGGACACAGTATTGCCAACATCAGTGACATACTATGTTTTGTTTCGGACACAGTATTGCCAGCATCAGTGACATACTATGTTTTGTTTCGGACACAGTATTGCCAACATCAGTGACATACTATGTTTTGTTTCGGACACAGTATTGCCAACATCAGTGACATACTATGTTTTGTTTCGGACACAGTATTGCCAGCATCAGTGACATACTATGTTTTGTTTCGGACACAGTATTGCCAACATCAGTGACATACTATGTTTTGTTTCGGACACAGTATTGCCAACATCAGTGACATACTATGTTTTGTTTCAGACACAGTATTGCCAACATCAGTGATGTTATCCGGAATCACATCCACCGTGACTCCATCACAGGGATCGGCCGTCACTATAGGACAGGTTCACCCAGTAGAGCGAATTTCCCGCTCAAAACGCTCACTTTGAAAGGTATGTGGCTTTAGCATATCTTACTATATACTTAAAATTAGAATATCATATTCCGTGACCTCTGAAAAAAGCACGCTTTAATGCTTTAAGCCAAATCAACAGCCAACAAACTAACACTTTAAAAAGTCAAGAAAAAGCATCTTACCGCAAAAAAAACGCAACAGTTTTACATTGATCCAAACTTTCCGCAAAGAAAAACAAACCAAAAACAACAAAACAAAATCGCGTTTGAAGATTGAGAAAATAAAAATCCTTACGAAAAAGGACGAGCTAAAAGGTCCATTACCAATGACCAAACATCATGCTAAAAATCGCACGCTCTGGTAATTCTAGCGAGCAAATTTCCCAACCAAAAACGCAGGATTTAGAAAGACTGGAAGGGCAAACCAAACTTCCCGCTAAGCAAAAAAAGAACAGTGTTTACTCTACTTGTTAAACCAATCAGACGGCTCAGAATTTCAAATACTTGCACCATTTATTCATGAAGATTTTACTATTAGCGCTAGCGTCTCCGTGGCCGAATGGTTAACGGCGTTGCGTTTCAGCCAATCATAAACGATACCTTCGCCTCCGCCACTGGGAGCTCGACTTGTCAGGAAGTGTCGATTTTTGCGGATGGCGGGAGGCGTACAGTACTGGTTCTACCCAGGAAAAGTGGGTGGTCTGCTTCCACCACAAAAAATCGACCGTCATATAACCTTACATGTGTTGAAAATTACGTAAAACAACATACAAACTATCAGCGCTCTTCATGGTTTAGAGTGTGACCTATATAGAGACTGTCGATAAAACCTATCGTAAAAAATAAGCCGGATAGAGTCTATGAAGTCTACGCTCCCTCCCTTTCGGTTTCTTAATGGTGAAGATTTCTCTTCATAGCCTCTATCCGGCTTAGTGTTTACGATATGTTTTACAAGGGAACTTTCCTCTAAAATACAAATTTGTATTATTAACCTCATTAGGAAAATTAAACGTTTACGACATAAATGGGTTCCAACATCCTAACTTTATTTTCGAGAAGAAGTTAACAATTTGAAATTCATCAGAAATTCAAGAAAACCAGCAGATTTCCCATTCAGCTGTATGCAAAATATTCAACTTTATGCATTTTGCAATGTTTGTAGTTCTGCTAAACTCAGATACTGTTAGTGAAGGAACTTGTACTGTTAGTGAAGGAACTTGTACTGTTAGTGAAGGAACTTGTACCGCCCTACTTTACTAATGCATCAAGTGTGTGTGCGTTTTAAAACTTGTTTTGCTGAATTTGACATGACAACATTTTGAATATTTCCAAAATTAGATGTGCACACTTTCTTTTATGACTCGGTATATTAACATTTAAATTCCACTTTTGACAGATATATTAATAAAAATCGGACACACGCATGTTAATAGTGTGTCAACTACATCTCGCATCCCGCACACGTCGAGATGATGATGAATCCTAACTGTCAGCACTCGACAATGAATTTGTTACGGTTCACCGAGCAGGCCAACTTTCAGATACTAATACACTATCGTGAGAAAAGCAAAACAGATAAAACAGTAGTATTAATCATCTTCGACGCTTGACGTCTTGACCCTTTTTGTAGAAAAAAATTGAAACCGGAAACACGTGTATGTAATTATTTTTTCATTACACTGTTTTTGACAATCCACATTTAGTTCGTCGATATAATGATGCAATTCCGTCTTTGTAAAATGTTTATTTATTAATTATTGTCTTTCTGCCGTTCTTTTTATTTTCGATAGCAGGTGCGTCTATATCAGCCAATCATAAACGATACCAGAATATTAAAGTCAAACTTTTTTTATAAGAACTGTTCCAGACGTTTGTCTTGAAAACAAGCAAGCGTCGCAGATGATCTAGACTAAAAAACAGAGATACTTAGTTTCAATTATGAATACAGTATATTAATGACAATGTGCATAGTCTAGGCCTACGTGAATAATGACTTTCCACCATAGCCATAATCATCTGTCGACAAGTCCACTTTAAGGTATGAAACCACCAATTATTTTCCCCATTATAGGTATGAAACCACCAATTATTTTCCCCATTGACATCAATGTTAAAATGTCACATGTTAATGATTTGCTGCAACTTCAAATTAAGTATGGATAATGCAGCAGTGTAATTTTCTTATAGAAAATAGCGCTCCACTTGAAAAAATCCCCAGAAAAGGTGGGGTTACAAGTTTTGTAAGAAAGTTTTTGTATGTTTACTTAACAGGTCAAGGCTACAGCTGTTTTCATTGACAGTTGCTCACAAAAAGTGTATGCATAGATTCGAAAGTTGGAAAACGTTCATCAATAATCCAGTAAAACCTTTCAATACACTTCTTATACATACAAAACAAAATTAAATAGAAGTTGGCTATTTTCATGTACTTATAATGTCCATTTCCAACAAAAAAAGGAAATATTACTTTTTTAATAGAAACTATATTCGACTATACCTCGGAGTGTTACATGCAATTGGAGACGGCACACCTATATGATAGGTTGAAATGTGGCCGCATGGCCTAGTATATATGACGGTGGACTTGAAATTCGAAGGACACGGGTTCAAGCCCCACCAGCGCTTCTGAGGCAAGTGTGTTTTGGGTTTCTCTTAGCGTCGTCCGTCGGACTGGGACGTAAACCGGACGATCGAGTGTCATGGAGTATTATCCTCCAAGCACGTTAAAAAACAAAGACAAATCAATCCGTTAGTAAGTGTATTGCGGGTTCCCGGATTCCAATGTGTCCTTCCCCTCTCTCTGGAGTGACTTTACATAATCTATATGAAATGCCGTTAAATATCTAAGTTGCAACAAAACACACACATTTAAACATGAAAGTATACTTAAGCGCAAACTGATGCCAACCCGCATTCTATATTTAAACATTCGCACACAAACTCCCATAACAACATGTTCATATATTACACGTTAAAATACACCATACATCATAATCGGTATAAAATAATAAAAACATAGACATTATTAGCAACCTAATATTATATTAAAAGTGTTTTTATTTTCCATAGCTGCATACAATTATTTTATATTAATAATGCACTTTTGACTCAACCTCAGTACAAACGAATTATACTTGGGGATGGATGGTAAAGACGGTACGTTTTCTCTCATTAAAAGTATTGGTACTTTTTCACTCATTAAAGCTACATACGCTGTACTTAAACTGATATAAATACGTCACGTGTTGAAGTAGCTTCAATTCGACGAATGTCCAAAACGTCGGTATGTAAGCCAGACATCGATGCGTTAAAGTGCAGTGGTGTAGTGGTAAGAGTGTCTGACCTGCAGTCAGGAGGTCGTTGGTTCGAGTCCCCTGGCCGCGTCATACCGAAAACGTTAAACATATGAGTATTACTTGTAACCCGTAGTGCTATGTCTGGCTGACCCGGTGTCAGAATAATTTGACTGGGTGGGGGTATCATGTACCACGGCGTGGTATTCCAGTGTGGTAGCACTATATATGCTACAAGTAGACTGTAGATAGATGCATAGAACTACACACAATCACTCACTAGACAGTCCACACTCCATTGTGCCAGGCTGTTCCGGGATTCTCTGGTGGCTGTCAGGGCGGAGGGACTATACTCCTTAGAAGTACATACACAAATGCGTGCGTGTGCGCACGCACGCACGCGCTCGCGTAAAATATCACATTTTATTTAGCCTTCGTACAGGTAACATCGATTACATACGGCTTCCGAATATATTTCATAAAATAGAAGTTGCCAAGAACGGCATTTGAACCAATGACCTTACAGTTTTATTTGTAACATGAAGGTTTTACCAATACACCACGGAAACGTGTTAGTATCTGGTAGCATTTATAATGCTAACTAGTCATAACGTAATAACTACACACACGCGCACAAACTTACCGTCCGCTAAATAAAAAACCAAAGTTAATATTTTGAGACGGAATATTAGTTTAACTGATTATAAATAATATACACCACGCATTTATGTACATGTGCGAGATGATGCAGTATATACTGATACATCTTGAGGGTCGTTAAAATGTGTTATTTTGCATCATAATATATATTACTAAATATACTATATACTCAAGACGTTGCCATGGCTCAGTGGTAAGAACGTTGCACTGTAAATTAGAAGAGCGTGTTCGAGTCACGAAAGAGGCAAACTTTGTTCCTTGTAAATCGTAGTGCTACCTGTGTACAGGTATACAATGTACACTGATCGATATATATAGAGTAAAGGATGTACTGCTACTACTAAACGTTTTTTTTTGTATACTCGCCCCTTGGCACGAGGCCTTTTGGCGAGTTTTTTCAATAGTTTATTAAAATATCTGCGTTAAATCTGATAGCTTAAATACCCGATTTCGCCATTAGCTGATAAACATGAAGTTACGAATAAAGACACGTCTACAAAGAAGAAAGCTATTTAAATACAGAGTTTGTAGCTTTAAGAACCATTGCGCTTTATACCAATAAAAAAATGTATAGAGTGTGACGTTTTTTCCAAAGCAAGAAATGATGTCGTCCGGTTAAGTTGTTTTTGCTCAGTTTTGTCAAGGATCTCATTTTGTATTACGGGTCCGCCTCGCATGCGGGAGGTCGTGGGATCAATTCCCGGTCGTGTCATTACAAATCAACACATAACATACCAAATGTCATCCCTTCAAAGTTTTATTATTGATACACGTTTGGTTGAAGCAAAATTAGGATGTAATATTTTCGCAATCTCTTCAGTACTGAAATGGCTCAAGGTTATAATTGCCCTTTCATAGTAAAGTTAGAATGTTGACAACCTGTTAAAAACTCAAAACTGGTTAGAATTCTGGGAAACTTATTTTATCATGCAAATAAATATGTCTGCTATTACTTCTGAAATTTATATAAAAAACTGTCAAAACATGATGAGCTCCCTTTTCAAATATCAACTATATGTTACAGCCAAAAAATAACAGGAAATTGCACTAAAAAAAAGGTTTTAAAGGAAAAAAAGGGTAGCACTCTTTAATACAGAACTACTTTCGACTGCACCAGACAAGCACATCCGGCTGATTTAGTGGAATTAAAGCTCAAATGGAACCTCATCATTTATGAATTTCAAGTTACAAAGTGTACTTTGACTAAAAAATCTACAACAGCACTATTTTGTCCTTTCTCTAACTAGCTGTAATTGTTCTTTTAACAAAACGTCTTTGGATTTCTCTGGATATTAGTTTCATGGAAATCCATGAAGTTCTTTCAGAGGAGTAGTCGCCACAAGTTTTTCCTATAAGTGTGCAGTATTTAAATCATATAGCGGAACTTCCCGAGTTGTGTTTCTTTTTTCCTTCAGTATACATAGCTTCATAAAGTTATAAGCACTTAAGATTATATGCGTGTAGTCAGCCATTTCAGTAAACACTTGGTGATTTAAACATTGTTTGAAGTGGACTGTTGTTTAATACTTATATTGTCAACATAGTAAAGTGTTATTAAGTACAGACACATTGTTTTATCCGAGGCAAATTAGAGTTGGTAAAGGTTGACTTTGGTAGCATGGATTTTTAACTAGTGAGTTATTATGTTTTCCGTCCTGTTAAGATGTTGCCTTTAACTCTGACAATCTCTTGCTAAGTTTGTTGTGCGTCTTTACATACTTTGGGACAGAGTACTCTTTAACGCAATGGCTATCGACACTATTCGATAAAGTCTCTGTAATTCCTTAATGGAAACTAGTTGGCAAAGCCTTCAGTTTTTCTGCATAGAAACACTTTGATGAGGAAGACGCATCAATACCAAACAAAAATGTGTATCCGTATACCCGCGCTTCGAAAACGTCGGGTCTATATAGAGATCACATAACCCTTAAACCCGTCCGAGGTTATATGTGCGCAACTCCTTAGATACAGTTTCCATCCGGTTGAAATGAAGCTTGCTTGGTATACAGCTCTGACATGATGTGGACATACGCATATTGCTGGGGACTTTCCTGTCTGATGACTCCCCCGTTGGTACGGGGATAAGGGGTAACCGACTTGTTGACCGTAGGTGGCAATTGTGCCGCCGGAGGACGGGATGCTGGTCGTTGAGGGTAATAGTGACTTGTTTACAGTTGCTCTTGACTCGTGGCCCTTTCTTTGGCTAGACGCATGCTCGTATTGGTCCGGTGCGGTCAATCGGCTGGTCACGCTTTACCCTAGGGTTACTATTAATTTCTTGTTTTTTTCTCTTTGTATCTTACTTGCTAGCATCGTATAAACGTAATTTTTTCTCTTTTTACTTTTGTTCTCATAATCCTAGAAGACAGTGGCTTAACGGATCAATAAAATAAAATTGTTCTTGTTGGAGTATATCACTGGCGCTATGAGGAGAAATCCACTCCATACATAGCGTCGTCCCCTTGTTGGACTCCATGCTGGCTGGTGAGCATTTTGTCGAATTGCAGTTTTTATATATCATGGGTACTGAATGAAATATAAAAGGATTTCGACAAACTGGCGGTCAGATGAATCTGAAGGAGAACCCCTATATAGCTGTCAATACCTAATGTAGGACATGAGTGAGATGGGCTCAAGGGTCGGTTAACCTTGATTACGGGGTCAGTGAGGTGAAGCCCGAGACGATCTTTGGTTGAATTTTAGCATAGCGGTAGACTCGTAATCAAGTTCATATGATCATATATTTTAATTGAATTCATTTAAGTCGCACAATATACAGAAGAGATACGGAAATCCTGGTTAAACTATACTAAATTGTATCGAGTTTTGGTATAAAATATACTAAATTTCATTAAAAATATTTAAAAATAAAAAAAATGTTGGTAAAATTATTAGAATGAGTGAAAATGTAGAATGTATGCATGTGAGCGTGATTAAACATAAAAACTGAGTGTGTCTGACGCCCAGTGCATGAGATTTGACAGGTATGACCCTACAAGCAAAGATGTATCCAAGCCTTCTACTAATTTCATATTTAGACACAGAGACACCATTGACACAATACTCATCTTTGGTAATACAAAAAAAACAATTCAAGGCATTGCAGGGAATGTGAAACAAATCAAAAAAGTAAAAAATGGAACACTTTTAATTGAAAAGGATAAAAAAAAAACTCTGACAATCTCCAAAAACTATTTTTTCTTTAATATACCAGCATGATGCACACCACATACCCACTTGAACCGGGCGGTCCCGTGTATTGGTCTATCCGCCGAGCACGTTAATTAAAGAACCTCAGGAATCTATTCGATAATAAGAGTAGAGCAGGTTCCCGGATTCCTATGTATCCTTCTCCTCTCTCTGGGGCGGCTCTAAATAACATATACTGTGTTGATGAGCCGTTAAACAACATTCATTTCAATTCCTTGAATACATCCAAGGGAGTCATCCGCTGTCCGGATATGTCGGGAGTTTCAAGAGGTTATTGTGGAAAAACTGAACGCTCAACAAGTTCCAGTTGCACGTAAAATGTCGGTATATAGAAACACAAAAACAATCCAAATAAAGATAATCGTTCTTAACTTTTCTATCCCCGTAATGTGACGCATACTGAGAGTTGTATATCTCCAGGTTAAAGTCGATGTTTGTATTCCAAATCCACTACGATGTTTCAAATGTCAGAGGTTTGGACATCATAAAAACAAATGCACACAAGAAGAATGTCGGTGTGCCAACTGTTGCAATTTTGAATATAAATAAAACAGCGAACAGAAGATTGTCCCAACCCTCCAAAATGCAATAATTGCGGCGAGGCACACATGGGAAAACCCAAAGAGTGCCCAACCTGGAAAAAAGAAAAGATACTGAAACTGAAATATACTAACAACATTGGATTCTCCGAAGCCAGGAAATTAGAAGAAAACAAATACAAAATTGCACAAACTACCAATACATATAATCACAATCTCAGCACATAACATGTAAAGATGCTAGCACACAATATGAAGAAATTCTAGCATCCACAAAACGATATGAGCTATTGTGTTTGTGGATGATAGAATTTCTACTTCACAGAGTTCACAAAAGTCTCCATACTCATCTGGTATATTTTCTATTCGAAAGCCTATATTGCCTAGCAAAACTTCCTACTGCATCTTTAGTTTCTATTAAGTAACCGGCGAACTCTGGTGCTACTCAGAGCCAACCAAACCCGGCGAACTCTGGTGCTACTCAGAGCCAACCAAACCCGGCGAACTCCGGTGCTACTCAGAGCCCACCAAACCCGGCGAACTCTGGTGCTACTCAGAGGCTACCAAACCCGGCGAGCACTGGTAATACCAAGAGCTCGCAACCCCACATTTTATGAAAAAGCCCCCTGTGTCAGGGAAATAGCCCTTGAGGGTCTAATGACCCAATTTGGCTACATAATAAGTTTGCAGACCTGATGCTCTGACGATCCACTCGTACTGCACCTCCCTGAGAACACAGTGTCCAAGGCCCGGCTGACACATGTACTTCCACCTTTATCAAATATGTAATATGTTTATATTTGCATTTAGTTGTTTACACGCCCATTTAAAGGGCATTTTTTGCACTACATACACATAGGTAATACTTTTACCATAGCATCCCTAACTTACGCGACTCTAGTGCATAAAATACACGTCTATGATTTTTTGATATACGTCGTCTTTGATATGCATCTATGACAAGCTGTTAAAATCTGAAACCTGATTAGAATTCTGGGAAACTTATTTTATCATGCAAATAAACATGTCTGCTATTAAACATCAATAAGGAAATATGGGGTTGAATACCTTCTAAGAAACATTTCTTCAGCTGTATACTAACACCGGGTCAAAGGTCAAAGCTATTTTACCCCTTGCAATGTCGTACCCTGTCTACTTCCACTTCTGAAATGTATACGAAAAACTGTCAAAAACATGATGAGCTCCCTTTTCAAATATCAACAACATGTCCAGAATACAGTTACAGCCAAAAAATAACAGGAAATTGCACTAAAAAAAGGTTTTAAAGAAATAAAAGATTAGCACTCTTTAATACAGAACTACTTTCCACTGCACCAGGCGGATTTAGTGTAATTAAATAGTAATGGAGTGATGGTGAGAATCTGCATAGCTTTATTTCGATGTTACAGTCTGCAGAATGGGCCTGGAATGTTCAATCTTGTGGCGCTATATGACCCAATTCAACTCCACATTATTTATCAGCCGATCATATTTTTGGTAGAAATTGTACAAATGCTCCATGTTTTATATTGTCGGAGGCGCTGGATGTTGATAACGCAGAAACAGAATCTTAGAAGAAATAGTTTAAAAAAGACCTCATATTGTCGTCAATTATACGAGGGGTGTTCCTTGTTTAATGTCTTCTCACGAGTTTCTCGCATACCGAAAACCATATTGAAACCATTCATGTACGCATCGATAGGCCTGTTGAATACCTGTTCAAAAATTAAAAGTGTGTTTTATCCACATAATTAATTTATATTTTAATTCGGGAGTAATTAGTCATAGCTTATATTAGAGTATAATTATGGGATAACACATTGAAATCTCAACAGAACTTTAATAGGCCTTAAAGAATATATCGCTCAAAATTTGGATTTAGTACGAGCGTGATTAGTGGACGTTATGGGGCTATGCACTGTGGGTTCGGAAATTTGTACATGGACGGGAGTCATTTGAAAATGACCCATGGTAGGTAGGTAGGTAGGTAGGTACACACCATAAGAGCTATGATTCTCGCAGCTTGGTCGACCAGTGAGTAACACAACAGTCAGCTTATGAAATTCAAAAAACTGATACAAGTGACGCTAGACATACAGCGAGGAAATTATCTAAAATAACAGGTATCTCGTTACGAAAAGTCCACTTCATTTTGAAAAAGAAGCTTCAAGTTAGAAAAAAATGTCAGCTAGTCGATTACCTCATTTGTTGACCAACGAACAGAAAGAAACGATTGTGAATTTAGCCAAACCACTGTTGAAAAGTAAACCGAAAATCCGCGCACTTAATGACATTGTTACTTGTGACGAAACGTGAGCAACAAAAATAGCAAAAGGGTCCTGCACAGCCAAGGGAACAAACAGTGTTCGAAAGGTTATGTGTGCTGTTTTGTTTTCACTATGCATGGAGCCGCAATTCAAGTTGCAGTACCAAAGGGTAAAGGGGAATTCAGCATGTTAAACTTCTTCACGACAATGCACCACCGCACAATGCCGTTTAGAACTCAACCGCGAACGGCTGGCAATGCTACTACGTGTCCAATATCCTCCAGACTTGGCCACATGTGACTTCTTGCACTAGTTACAGGAAGGAAATATCCGTGCCGGTAATCCGTCGGATATACAATGTTCCAATGGCTTAGGACCGCAGATTCGTTATGCATTTAAAATGGCTGGAAGCTCGTGTACAAAACCGTGGTGAATACTTTGATAGAATGTAATAAAGGTTAATATATTTCCTTGTTTAAACTTTTGCTTCTTTATAACACCAATGACATTACATAATGAACACCCTCGTAAAACATAATGACTTGGAGTTGTATATCCAATCTGATGGTTTAGCGAGATAGATGTAGTTTGCCGTTGTGAAAATTGCTTCCCATCTAACTTTTCTCTAGGTTTATACCGATTTTAGTCCCGTGTGAAACATGAAATTCTATCTGTTACTTTGAACAGACAGATTAAGTATTCTTTTACATGAAATCAGCTAACTGCAAATGTCTTTAGTTGAATTTCGAGATTTCTGTCTGTGGGTAACTCTGGAACTTGATGGAATCGATGATTATATTAGTGCATGCTCCATAACTGATTTTAAATTATAGTGCAGCGATCATTAAAGTAGCTATCCCGCCAACAACAGCCAAATTGTACAACATAATGTACACAGTATCTAAACCTACTGACGGCGATTTATATATATCTTGCATATTTTGAAAATCAAAAGTCTAATGACACACCATAAACGGCTTTAACCAGTCGGGCAAAACACCAACACTGGAGCGTTGAATTAAGAGTTACCAACTCATAATTCATGTTATGCATATTCTATCACGAGAATTTGAAAACCCCGTGAATAAGCCTATATTTTTAATATGCATTACTATATGACATTAACACCTAGAAAGATTTTTGATAAACGGTTTTGAAGTGTAATGTTGCAGTTATTTGGCGGGTTGGATTCTTTAACTTTGGAATACTCTTAAATATATTTGCTGGAGAGAAAAACCCAGACAGAACGGAGGCGGGTATTTTTTCAGTTTGGCCAATTGCAGTGCCTTTTTAGTGAAAAAACTGTCCCATCTTTATAAAATAGCAAAATGACACACCCTCTATGCTGACCTGTGGATGTAACAGATGACCTGATTAATCGCAGTTAAAAACGTAGGGAAATATAGCATACGACTGTAATGTAAATTACCCTTGTATTGTATTATTTCAGTGTGTCGGCCGCGATAGTACACCTGTTTCAGAAAAAGAAACTACAGGAAAATGAACTGTCTACACTCCAAGAAAATATAAGGTACATAGTTTAATATTGATACACAGTTATTTATACTAGCTAGACCACTATTGACATTGTTTTTACACAGGCCTGTTAATAGATACATACCCGAAAATATCCTAATCATATATAACTATGCTGGCCATATAACACACACATTGTAGTATCGGTCTGGCCCATTGCAATACAAAAATAGGCCTTAGATGATGGCGTGACCTGCTTTTTACCCAAAATTACTTCCAATCTGAAAGTAACCACCTTCTTTTTGAATTGACCAAAGTACTCTTCAAACTGTGCTTCACAAAAAGTAGTGCAGCATGTCCAGCTTACATTCGTTTTCACTAGAGCTGTTTCAGAAATAAAGGAAAACATTCAATACGTATCAGCCCTGTGTCATTCACTACTCCTATGCTTCACAGTACCTTACTCACTACTTTTGGTTCCACCAGATTGATCCCATGGTACCCGGTCTTGCTCCAAATCATCAAAGGACGGTAGCGTTTGGTGTTTGTTTTATCGGACGTTTAACGTGTGTTCTCTTGTTGCTCCGGCTTCTGCCAAGTCATTGCTTTGTGGCTTTCTAGGGTTTTGTTGTTTATATCATATATACATGATCATGTATGTGTTATGATGCCTATTAATGCTGCGTTGTTTGTTACAGAATATAGCCTGGCGATGATATCTTTGTTTACACGGTTCCGTTATATTGGGATGACAATAGGATAAGAGTAAGGCTTGGCGCACTACGGAACGTGGTTTAAACCACCAGCGGCCTTTTTTTGCCACTGACCCTTCCAAGGCGGTAGTCCTATTGTCAACCATTTTATGTTTGTGATGTCATACCTTGCCTTGTATTCGTCTTTGTAGCTGTGCGTGTTTGTGGTTGACCTGATCCTTCAATGCTACATTTCCTGCGACTGTTATATCTTCTTCTAGAGGGGACTATAGTTTTACCGATTTCTAAAGGAGGCTATAGGTATGTTCGATGTCCGTCTTCCGTCCTCTTCCGTCATTCCGTCCGACCAAGTCGTTTTCGCTTAATACTTTTACTTTTCCTTGAAGGATTTTTACGTTTGTTTGTTTGTTTGTTTGTTTGTTTGCATGGTGTTTTACGTCATTTTCAACACATGTAAGGTTATATATGAAGGTCGATTTTTTATTTATTTATTTATTTATTGTTTTGTGGTGGAGGCAGATCACCCACTTTTCCTGGGTAGAACCAGTACTGTACACCTCCCGCCAACCGTAAAAATCGACACTTCCTCACAAGTCGAGCTCACAGTGGGATTCGAACCCGCTATGGCAACGTCGTTAACCATTCGGCCACGGAGATTTTGACGAAACTTCACCATGAGGTCCGGCTCATGTAAAGGTTTGTTCGTTTGAATGGTGTTTTATGTCATTTGTAGCACATGTTAGGCTAAATATGACGGTCCATTTGTTTGTGGTAGAGGCCTCATTTTTACTGGGTAGAACCAGTGCTGTATAACTAAGGTCATCCGTAAGAATCGACATGGAAAGGAAGCTCTGGATTGGTATTTGGTCCATTTGGTCAAAGGTCAAGGTCAGTGTTACTATGAATAGAAAATTGTTTTCCGCTCAATAACACTTGTTTCCCTTAAAGCTCGCGATTGTTACTCGGGTTCATTTGGCCAAATAGATAGAAAATTTGTTTCCGCTCAATAGCTTTACTTTGCATTGAGGGATTGTTTTCAGTTGTACAAACTCTCATATTTCATTAGATCATCGGAAATAATGCTCGTAGATATTTCCAAAGATACACGTCGATTCTATGGGTTTGGATGATTTGCCCCGGCAAGTACCGTGTAAACCGTAACAAAAATATAGACCCGGAAATGGATTGATTTTAAACATATCTGTGTTATTATCATGTTATATAAAAATATTTTGTAATTAACTGCGTACAATACAATCGTACAAACTCGCTCATTTCCGTAGATCATCGGAATAATAAGCAGCATGCTGGTTCAATGGGCGCCGCCATTTTTTGACTTAATATAACCCACGTGACCGAAAAGTAGTATCCAAGATGGTGTCTATTCCTTTCCGAGATTATTTTAGAAAAAGAAAAGGGTTGATGCTGTTCCGATTGTGATTGCTTTATGAAATTTAGACGATTCACACTTCGCTGAATCATGGAATTGCTTCAACAGAACTCAGTTAGTTTTACGGCGCACCAACAAGAAAGGTCATAATGGCGCCAACGGGTATGAACATTCCGGGTCCATCCTAAACTGATTTACATAAAAATAAAAATACTCAATATCCATCATTTGTTGTGCCTTTAGTTGTGAAAGAACCCTGTCGAAATGTATAAGTTTTGACAATAACGCTATAAAACAATTCCTTTAGCTTTGTCGTTAACTTTAACCGTTTTCGCCAAATGACCTTTGGACGTATTCCACATTATAATAACTGAAAGCGATTCATCTTTAGTGTTATCATTTATAAGATATATATCATACTTGCGTTTTCAGAAAATATTTGCATTCCATGAGTTGGCGTCATAGTGTTGTCGAGCCTTGCTGCTTGGGAATAGCTCGACATATGGATCAATGATTTTGGTGCGATTATTTCTTTCAACAACACTCGTATTCTGTGTTCAACTTATAGACAGGGCATGGTGTAAACCTTTTGCATGGCTGTAACATAGTCAACATACTTTCTTTGAAATAAAGATCACGTGCGGATTGCGATTTTGCTTGTGGACTTAACTCATTGAATGCCTCACCATTTTTGCGCAGGATATGGACCGAATTACATCAGTGTACCTTTATTGCCATGGAGTGGCAATGTTTGCAACACTGGTCTACTTTCTTCACAATAAGAACATCAAAATGTTGTACTAATGTACTCGCATTGTTTTGACATTGTGCTCCTCGCATCTGATATGGTGTACACTATAATATAGGGCAAGTCCTGTCTTCGGTACTATTCCCGTATCTTGACTTTCTTGCACAGGATATGGACCAAACGTACTGTGCTTTAAACTTTATTAAGGAGTTTCTTTTTCATCATGGCGGGCCAATTTTTTGAGTTGCTGTGACCTGTTTTTTTCAAAATATAGGATCCGTCAGACTTCTATAGATAAACTGTTTTCCAGCTTATTATTATGTATAGCTGTGAACAACGTTTGTCCCATCTGTATATGCTAGTCTATTAACTAGAACGATAAAAAGTATCGACTACAAACTTATGTACAAAAGTATACATTCAACAGGCAATATATTGTAAACCTATATACGAACTTTGAATTGAATTGAATTGGGTTTTAAGAAAATTATACATTCAACAAGCAATCCATTGTCAACCTATACTGTAGTAAATATACGTACTTTGCATTGAAATGAATTTGGTTTTGAGAAAAGTATACATTCAACAGGCAATCCATTGTCAACCTATACTGTAGTAAAATATACTTACTTTGAATTGAATTGAATTGGGTTTTGAGAAAAGTATACATTCAACAGGCAATCCATTGTCAAACTACACTGTAGTAAAATATACGTACTTTGAATTGAATTGAATTGGGTTTTAAGAAAAGTATACATTCAACAGGCAATCCATTGTCAACCTATACTGTAGTAAAATATACTTACTTTAAATTGAATTGAATTGGGTTTTAAGAAAAGTATACATTCAACAGGCAATCCATTGTCAAACTATACTGCAGTAAAATATACTTACTTTGAATTGAATTGAATTGGATTTTAAGAAAAGTATACATTCATCAGGCAATCCATTTTCAAACTATACTGTAGTAAAATATACGTACTTTGAATTGACTTGAATTGGGTTTTGAGAAAAGTATACATTCAACAGGCATTCCATTGTCAAACTATACTGTATAGCAAAATATACGTACTTTGAATTGAATTGAATTGGGTTTTAAGAAAAGTATACATTCAACAGGCAATCCATTGTCAACCTATACTGTAGTAAAATATACTTACTTCGATTTGAATTGAATTAGGTTTTAAGAAAAGTATACATTCAACAGGCAATCCATTGTCAAACTATACTGTAGTAAAATATACTTAGTTTGAATTGAATTGAATTGGGTTTTGAGAAAAGTATACATTCAACAGGCAATCCATTGTCAACCTATACTGTAGTAAAATATACTTACTTTGAATTGAATTGAATTGGGTTTTAAGAAAAGTATACATTCAACAGGCAATCCATTGTCAAACTATACTGTAATAAAAATATACTTACTTTGAATTGAATTGAAATGGGTTTTAAGAAAAGTATAATCCATTGTCAAACTATACTGTATTTAAAATATACTTACTTTGAATTGAATTGGGTTTTGAGAAAAGTATACATTCAACAGGCAATCCATTGTCAACCTATACTGTAGTAAAATATACTTACTTTGAATTGAATTGAATTGGGTTTTGAGAAAAGTATACATTCAACATGCAATCCATTGTCAACCTATACTGTAATAAAATATACTTACTTTGAATTGAATTGAATTGGATTTTAAGAAAAGTATACATTCATCAGGCAATCCATTTTCAAACTATACTGTAGTAAAATATATGTACTTTGAATTGAATTGAATTGGGTTTTAAGAAAAGTATACATTCAACAGGCAATCCATTGTCGACCTATACTGTAGTAAAATATACTTACTTTGAATTGAATTGAATTGGGTTTTAAGAAAAGTATACATTCAACAGGAAATCCATTGTCAAACTATACTGTAGTAAAATATACTTACTTTGAATTGAATTGGGTTTTGAGAAAAGTATACATTCAACAGGCAATCCATTGTCAACCTATACTGTAGTAAAATATACTTACTTTGAATTGAATTGAATTGGGTTTTGAGAAAAGTATACATTCAACATGCAATCCATTGTCAAACTATACTGTAGTAAATTATACGTACTTTGAATTGAATCGGGTTTTAAGAAAAGTATATTCAACAGGCAATCCATTGTCAACCTATACTGTAGTAAAATATACTTACTTTGAATTGAATTGAATTGGGTTTTAAGTCACACCAACACATGAAAGGTTATATGTGTACAGGAATGAACATGCCAGGCTCATCCTCCATTTACATCGAGATAAAATATGGAGAATGGGCCTAGAACCCTCCAACCTGCAGAACTGCGGAATCTTGAACTAAGTTAATCATTCAAGGTGTCTATTACAGTTAATGGTACTCGTCTCGGATGTCCACCTGAAAGCCACCCTTTTCGCTCTGTTAAATCCTAATAGACTCTGTGCGTTTGATCAAATTATATACATACAAACTATACAAACTATATAGTTTAATCCATATGCACATAGTAAATCAAAGTACCGAAGATACTGAGAGCATGGTGAACTATGATTTGTGCATCCATGTAATGGAAGGTTTATTTCCAATCACGCATGACATGGATGGACTGAAAATGTGTCAACTCTTCTTAATAATAATACATCATTGCATGTTATAATACATCAATGCATTGTTTAATGTATCTGGAAGTAAGGCGATTAAAACAAGATAAGGTAAGGTATATACAGGAATAAAGAAGGGAACAAAAGGAATGATTGCTTCTCCGAAACGCTTCATCATATCTGAACCATATCTTCACAGGTGTTAAAGTGTATCAAAAAGCATCACCTGTCAAAGTTTGAGTCATTAGAAATGAATATAGCGTCAAAAAGATCAAGACAGATAATTTTGCAGAGGATGTAGTTCATAGACCCTTTAACCAACATAGCTGAATTAGAGTAGGAAACAACCTTGCATTTATATCGACCTACTATGCAAGTATGATTAAAATCAAATGAACACGAGTGTAGTCTGAAAGACAGCCATATCCTCCGCTGCACAAAGATTTATAATATACAAATTTAAACATGGAATGTCACTGTAAAGTGACAAATTCTCCCTGAAGTTGCCTTGTTCCAAAAAGTGTCACCTTCAGATAAAAGAACATATGTTTTACACACAACTTGTAGTAGAGACATACAGACTACACATATACAAAACATAACTTATAAATCGTTGTGCTCATTTGATTTTAATCTCACAACTCGGAGTATCTCGGGATACCGTTGTTATTTATTCTCACAACTCGGAATACCACTGGTCTCGGGATACCGTTGTTGTCAGAGTACCACTGTTTTCGGGATACCGTTGTGATTTAATCTCACAACTCGGAGTGAACATGATGTTCATACACAATTATTTCGTTGTTATATTTGTCAACCATGTATGTGAACATGATGTGAAGGAACGGGCCTTTTGACCTAATAGGTAGCTATTCTACTGAGAATTTCACGATTCATATCCCTAATTGTAATTTTTACGTGGATTTTTTTTAAGTCGCAAATCGTTTGTTGACAATAATCACCAAAGTCACGGTAAATTCCGTTTACTACCTTAGGCCTAAACAAGAAAGTGTTTTGTTTCCTGTCACCCAACTGAATCACCGTTTTTATCCCCGACACAACACCTTGTTATCCCTTCATTTTGTTGTTGCTTTGTTTTGTTTTTAATCATATTTGTGTTTTGGCCTTAACAGAATATAATTAAATCAGTTTTGCATGTAATTTGAAAACTGTAATAAAAGGTAAATATTTCTGTTTAGATCTACTCTTGTGTGTGTAATGTATATTTCTCAATGCTACAGTCATATACGTTCGAGTCCCCCTTGTTCCACGTTTGCACATTGAAGAATGTTTGAGAGTTACTTACTAACGTGCGGCAGGACTGTGGTTCTACGAGTTTGTTTCAAACCAGATGAGGTCTACCTCTACCTCTACCAAATTGATGAATAGATAAAAGTCGTAAAAATCTTTTTTAAAAAAACACTCTCCACACACACACACACAATTTGTTTTCCGACTTAAGTCTTAAAGGGAGTACATCAGGCTTTTTATGGGGGCCTAGGTGTCCGATTTAAAATTGACAAATATTAATATTTTTTATTCTACATGACCAAAACATAATGAATCTAAGAAATCTTTTATTTGCAAAGAAATTCGTTCTGCACAGTAATACGTGCTATCCTAGGCGACGCACCAGGGTTAATTTCAGCATATTACGTGCGATTCCACCCTAGCTATATGGTGTTCTGATACTTTAGACATTAACACAATGGTTCTAGCTTCACATTTTGATTGATAGTGTTTTATATCGTGAACTGGAACACTTTTATAATTTAAGATGTTTCTAGAAAATCCTGATGTACCCCTTTTAAGACCATTGGGCATGAAACAAACAATTTGTTTTACATAAAAAAATATAATTAGAATAAAAAAATTGGGTCCTGCTCAGATTCGAACAAATCCGGCTCGCTTTATGGGACTGCCGCTCTCCCGACTGAGCTAACTATCCTTCAAATTTTGATGAACTATAATGATTTACTCTAAAACCAGAGTGTCCGAATAGACCCGAAGTCTAAAAATAGTCACTCGGGATCAAATGACGTCATATATACCAGTCAGATCTTGTTGATTTGCATTCGGTCTCGCCGACACGATTGGCCCTAGTATTCAGGATTATTTTACTACCGAATCAGTCATTTTAACTTTATAGCAAGGGAGATAAAAACATAAGAATATTACACAGCGTACTACAAAGTAAGCTAAAAATCTTATTCCGAATGGGCAGTAACAACTTTTTACAAAGGATAGTAGTTCATGATCAAACCTATTAAATAGTATATGAAGACTATAAAGGCCATGTATATTTCTTAAATATATAAATCCAAGAAAGATAAAAGATATGCGTTTGATGGTGTTGCAAGAGAAATAAATTATAAAATGAACTGGTTACAAATCTCAATACGCTAGAGAAAAATACAGCGTATGAATACATTTTACTCAAGATCACGTGATGATCACGACAAGATCACGTGATGATCACGTGATGTGTGTGCGTGTGTGTGTGTGTGGTTCGAAGGTTTAAAGTCCGTCCGCCAACTAACACGTCGAGGTAACACTGACGCGATGGGCACACTAGAGTGTGGACTTCTCTAGATGTGTATGTAGGTTGATCTGGTGCTGCTGTGTAGTGTAGTCGTTTCTCTTGTAGATGTGTAGTGTTGTGTCGCTGCTGCTCTGTAGATGATCACATGATGATGATGATGATTTATCTATTTATAGAACGCACAGCAAAACGATGGAACGCTATATAAACAATATATAACTTAAAGAATGTATCGAGGAAATTATTTGAAATTTCTAAATGACATTACCTTATTTGTATCCGCACTAGAAAAGAAGAAACACCTGTTAAAATATTGGTCTTCTTTTTCAGGCAATGCGTCCGATTCATCAGTGAGGCTGTAGTTAGGATTCGTGAAAAAACATGGTTACTAAAGCTTGTTACTAAACAAGTTCACCATGCTAAAACTAGAACACGAAAGAACTCAGAAGGCATAGGTCTATTGCTATACTATATAAACTAGATGACACTTATAAGTACCCCGATTTTAAATGTCAATAAAAAAAAATCATCATAAAGTTTCTCAAATGTTGATCTGGTGACTAAATGTAATCCGATTATCAAATTGATTATTATAAATTCCAATTTTACTTTATTTATCTGTTAAAAATATATTGATGAGTTTTCACTCGATATTTTGCTAGAAGTGATATTTCCATTTAAACAAGGACTGGTCACCAAGTCGAATTGTCTTGTAAAACTAGTCCAGTCCTTGATTAAAAAGATGTGAAATAAAACGTAACTCAGAGTACTTAAACGTGTGGTTTAGCTTCTGAGTTCTTGAGAATGTTCCGTTTGTTACACATATATATGGTTTAGACTATATACTACAATGTCTATGATTTGGCGAAACACACCGAGTCTGTATATGTATGAAATACAGTTATAGAGAACCAAAACCCGAAGTTGACAGTGTGTTGTTTGTATGAGATGTAATTAATTGGCACTATTGATCATTGTTTTACAGGAACTTGGTGACAACAGACGCCGGTCCACTTATATACGAATACTATCAGGTAATTAACACGGATTACATCTGTCTCTTATATGAATATTCAGTGTATAAGGTCCAACCTCCGCGCAGGGATATTGTAGCCACTAATCCCTGCCACCACACAAATCACGTGACGATAGCTGAGGCCACGTGATTACAAAAAATGGCGATACACTAGGTAATGCTTGGTACAGCAAACTCTTGCCGTAACCAACAGGCAATTGACAATAACATCGATCATCACTTTCGAGAAGATGTTGAAAGCATTCAACCTGGTTTTGGCTTGGGTGTAATCTCTTTATTAAATTTACGCACAGCTTCCGTAATGTTCTCAACGGAATACATGTTTGTTTGTCTACAAGTACTGTAACTTAGTAACCGGTGTGCAATCTCTACCCAGAGTACACTCGTTCCTCATTTGACTCTGTCAACGTCAAAGGAAGTAGGGCGAACGGTTAGGTCACGTGATTATTCAAAACTGTATGACGATGTTTACAATAAATCCTTTTGCGTGATCTGCAAAGATAAAATGTACACCTATATTAAATAATTTCAATTTTTATTTCTATGAGTTAATTTTTTTAGTAAATTTATGCTATCGAGCTTCGGTTTGAAATGTTTACATATACGTTTCGATTGAGGAGACCCAAGTACGTATTATTTTTGAAGTAAAATAGTCCCGATTAAAACTAAATTGTTTTCATGCTCTATTTCAAATCTTGCAACATCTAATTTGCAGATATTCTGAAAATTATATTTACACTAGAAATAAATAAGTTTCAGGCAAACATATTCCAATTTAACAGGTTTTACCAAAATCTTGTAATTTAGTAGTTAAGTGAGCTATATGTGAGTGCAAGGAACGATAACTCTGCGTGGAGATTGCCGGTGTGCATGTTCGCTAAAATAGATTTTTTTTTATATTCATAAAAAATATTTGTACACAAATACCGTTTTTGACACTATTTTCCTATATTATGAACATTGCTTTGTTCAAATATTGGCCTAACAAATATTTAACCAAAAACATAAACTTAGCTGGATTTCAGCTATACCAATCTCCACACAGAGTTATCGTTCCTTGCACTCACATATAGGAACGAGTGTACTCTAGGTAGACATGTGTGTGGTGGCAGTGATTACTGTAACAGAAAGGGGAAGTAACCACTGCGGGGAGTTTGTATAAGGTCTTGCTTTGGACCTTTGCCTTGCGTGGATTCTGAACTTCGAGCCTTTTCTGTGTCAGCTTTATGCTTTTTAATCAGCCTTTGAGACTCGCTGTCCAAATATGGCATTACATATGGTAACGGGACCTATAATACCACATTTCGTGAACATTGGAAAAATATATTTTTTGAACATTGGTTCATATTTTTAGGAACAAGGGAACACGCACCCCTCTGGAGGGCCTCATTATTATATAAAATCGGAAATAAACACATGTTCGTGGGTATACTGATAATATGGGTGTAGGGGGGGGGGGGGGTGGGGGGGGGGGGGGGGGGGGGTGGGATAGGGCGGTGAGGTTTCAATAAAGGGAGGCAATTATTAAAAAATCAAAAAAACTACAACGACAATGCATGTTCTAAAGAGAGATACTTGTGTCTATTGTACATGATTTCTGCACTTCAGGACAAAACTTATGAAGAAAGGAATGGTGATACTGGCGAGAGAATATCAAATATGAAACTGGTGAGTGACGATGATAATTACAGTTATATACGGCCTTTATACACACGCACGCACATACACGTAGCTAAAAAATACCTGACAATTAATGCAGTGTGTGAGCTTAATTTTAATATTTAAAAAAAAGTGTTTTTTATTATTATCATCATTGTTATAGAATGCAAAAAAACACCTGTATTCTACTAATATTACCATACAGGAAACTTGCTGCTGACAAAGCTAGGAGAACAGTGGGACTACTTTTACCGAGAAATTCTGCCCATCCTGCAGGCGCTCTTATATCCGGTCAAAGTAAGTAAACCGGTGCATGTTGCATCATGGTAACCCAAACCGTATTCATGAACTATGCACATTGGTATGTGTGGAATATGTACATGGATATGTACACGGGTATGCGTGTATTACAGTAATATGTACAAGGGTATGTCGTGAATAGGTACACGGTTATATGTGGAATATGAACACTGGTATGTGTGGAATATATACAAGGTTATATGTGGAAGATATGTACACTGGTATGTGTGGAATATATACACGGTTATATGTGGAATATGTACACTGGTATGTGTGGAATCGGTTATATGTGGAATATGTACACTGGTATGTGTGGAATATATACACGGTATATGTGAATATGTACATTGGGTATGTGTGGAATATGTATATGGGTATGTCTGGAATATGTAAATAGGTATGTGTGGACTATGTACATGGGTGTGTCTGTGGATTATGTACACGGCTTTGTGTGGATTATGTATATGGGGTATGTGTGGAATATGTACATGGGTATGTGTGGAATATATATGTAGGTGGGTTTGTGTGGAATATGTACATCGTTATGTGTGTAATATGGACATGGTTATGTGTGGAATACATAGCACGGGTATGTTTGGAATATATATATATGGGTAAGTGAGGAATATGTAGTAGTGGGTATGTGTGGATAATACATGGGTATGTGTGAAATACAAACATGGGTATGTGTGAACTACGTACATGGGTATGTGTGGAATACGTACATGGGTATGTGTGGAATATGTAGGTGGGTATTGTGGAATATGTACAATCGTATGCGTGAAATACATACATGAGTATGACTGTGTGAAAATATGTATATGAGTATGTTTGCAATACGTACATGGGGTATGTGTGGTGTATGTGCATGAGTATGTGTAGAATATGTACATGTGTATGTGTGGAATATGTACATAGGTATGGGTGGAATATGTACATGAACATTGTGTGGACTACGCACACTGATATATATGTTGAATATGAACATGGGTATGTGTGGAATACATACATGGGTATATGTGAAATATGTACACGGGTATGCGTGATTATGTACCTTGGTATGTTTGGAATATGTACATCATTAGTATGTGTGGATTATGTATATGGGTATGTGTCGAATATGTACACAGGTTATGGGTATGTGTCGAGATATGTACACAGGTATGTGCAGAATATGTGCACAAGTATGTGTGGAATATGTACATAGGTATGCGTGGATTATGTGCACTGTTAAGTGTGGAATATATACGCGGGTATGTGTAGAATATGTACACCGGTGTGTGTGGAATATGTACATGCGTATGTTTGGACTACGTACATGGGTAAGTGCGGAATATATTCACAATGTGTGGAATATGTACGCGGGTATGTGTAGAATATGTGTACCGATGTGTGTGGAAAAATGTACATGGGCATGTGGAATACGTACATAGGCATGGTTGAAATATGTAAATGAAACATGGGTATGTGGAATATGTACATGGGTATGTGTGAACTATATACATGAGTATGTGTGGAACGTACATGGGTATTTGTGATATTATGTACATTGGTATGTGTTGAATATGTACATGGGTATGTGGGGAATACATAGATGGGTATGTGTGAACTATGTTCATGGGTATGTGTGGCTTATGTACATGTGTATGTGTGAAATATGTGCATGAGTGTGGATTACAGTAGTACATTGGACCCTTTGGTCCCATAACTGCGCATGCGCAGGAAATGACGTCATCAGATGATGAAATATCCGAAATGGTTCTGATTCAATATTGTGAAATAGCCATGTTTCTGCCGATTGTGAAATGTTTTCTTTATTTTAAGGACAAGATTGTTTCAAGGCGTTGCAAAATAATACTATGTTTAGAATGAACAGACAGACACATTTTTGAACGAGCTATTTCTAAAAGCTTCAGAGATCCTGTATCAGAATAAAAAATATTAAATCATTAAGCGCAGTAAGAATGTCTTTATCCACGGGGTCAGGCAGAATACGAGTTATTTAAAACTCGTATAACTTTAAAAATAGATATCGGATTTATTGAATTTTACACTATCTAAAAGATCACATATTCAGCTACACTTTTGTCGCTGGGTATACTATGTTTTATACGACAATAAAGAAATTCTAAAACAGTCAGATAGAGGACACTGTCGTTCGTAGACTAGTTTTCCCTAATAAAACACACTAGAAGAATTTCTTATAATGGCTGCAATTCTAGTTTTAAGTGCTAAATTGTGGTAATCTTGTCTCGTACCATCTAGAGATTACAGTTAATTTATTTTAACACGAGCAATGGCTGGATAATTGGTTTACTGCATTAGCATATGATTTACCACTGAGCTTTACAAACTTGAAAGACACGTGAAAAACATTATATTTACTATAGGTAATGAATAACTCTTCTCTGATTTGTTAACGTTCAACTGAAACCATAGTTAATATATTTCTGCAATTCATATGTAAAGTTATTGTGATTGGCAGGTCTATTTTTC